>JALIGW010000008.1:9262500-9502500 GCA_023053685.1 Diadophis punctatus similis
CTCTATCACTGCAAAGAAATAATTCAAAGGTATTGTATTGGCATAATTTTATCTTCTTTACTGACATTAATGCTATGGTATATTCAGAAAATTAGGTTTTAAAAACTGAATTCTATGCAACTTTCCACATTTCTTCCTTGCCAAAAATGTAACAATAGCTCAAATCAGTATTATTCTCTTTAAAAATATTAAATGTCATATAAACATAAATTGGAGATATTTTCTAAAAGATATACATATCTTTTAAAACTAGTGTTGTCAACAGAAGTTCAGCTTTTTAGACTATGGTCTGTATTACCCAGATGAAGGGCTACTGGCAAGGGATGGACTGTACCTTACAGGAACTGGAAACAATATATTTGCAAAACTACTGGCTCACCTTATCAAAAGGGCTTTAAACTAAAATTTAAAGGAGGGAGTGGGCAATCTTCCCGACCTATAGAACCTAATTCCAAGCAAAAACCACTAGATAACCAATCACATAAGGAGGAAAGGAGCAAAGAGAAAGAAGAAATAAAAAAGAAAAACATAATGAAGTAGAGAATGATGGAAAGGATGGAAATCCCAGTTATAAAGTAGGAGATATAAGATACATACCCAAGACCAATAAAGGACTCAAATGCCCATAGACTAACATTCAAAGTTTAGGGAACAAACAGGGTGAACTTGAAGTATTAGTACATGAAGGCAGATATGATACAGTTGCCATTACCGAAGCTTGGTGGGATGAAACTCATGACTGAAATGTACTGATGGAAGAATACAAAGTATTCAAAAGAAACAGTCCTGTCAAAATAGGAGGTAGAATTGCATTATATGAAATATAATGCAATAATTAAATATATGTCTACAGAAATACATAAAACCAAGGATGAAAACCTTCTACAATCCATATTGGTCAATATAAAAGGGGGGAAATGGCATTGCTATAGCCATATAGTACAGGCCACCCAACCAAACAGAAGAAATAGATGAACTATTTGTTAATCAATTAAAAATGTATGTAGGAAACATACCACAGTAGTAATAGGAGAGTTTAACTACCCTGATATCAACTGGGAGACAAGCTCTGCAGCAATTGTGAGATCGAAGAGATTCCTAACCAATTCAGCTGTCAACTTTGTCATCCAAAAGGTAAAGGAGGGAAATAGAGAATAAGCTATACTGGACCTAATTCTTACTAATAGAGAAGAAGTGATAGAGGGATTTGAAGTTGTCGGAACCTTAGGCAAGAGTGATCACATCATATTGGAATTCAATATAATGCAAACACAAGCAATAGAATATGATCAAAACAGTGTCTTAAACTTTAAAGAGCTGATTTTAACAAACTCAGAGAGAGTGTAAGGAAAATGTCATGGATAAAAATCCTAAAGGGGAAAACAACTGAAGAAATGTGGGAACACTGAAAAATGTGATCATAAAAGCCCAGTCCAACACAATACAACTGAAAAAGAAAAACAAGAAATCCAAGAAGAAACCAGCATGGTTGCACAAAGATCTATCCGATAAACGGGAAAACAAAAAGGATAAGTACAAAAAATGGAAAGAGGGACACATAAGTAAGGCAGAATATCAGCAGATAGCCCAAATCTGCAAAGATGAAGTCAGGAAAGCAAAGGCTCAGAATGAACAAAGACTTGCAACAAGTCAAAGATAATAATAATAAAATTATTTCAATATATAAATAACAAGAAAAAAAGTCAAGAAAACAGTTGGTCCACTAAAGAGAGAAGATGGCAAGAAAGTATCAGGCAGTAGAGAGAAAGCAGAACTGCTTAACTTATTCTGTGCATCAGTCTTCACACAAAAAGATACTTACAGCCTAGCAAAAACATAACTGAAAGAGACAGACTAGAAATAAAAATAAGTAAGAAAATGATAAGAGTACACCTGTCTGATATCGATGAATATAAATCACTGGAATCTGATGGATTACATCCCAGAGTTCTGAAGGAGCTGGCAAATGTTACCTCAGAATCATTATATTATATTTTTTTTAAAAAAATGTTGGAGCACTGGGGAATTATCACAGGATTGGAAAAGAGCTGATGTGGTTCCCATCTTCAAAAAAGGGGAGGACTCAGGAAACTACAGACCAATCAGCCTAATATCAACACCTGGAAAAATACAGGAAAAAAATAAACTGATCTGTGAACATCTAGAAACAAATAAAGTTATAATTAGTAGCCAACACAGGTTGGTTAAAAACAGACCATGACAAACCAATCTTATTTCATTCTTTGATAAAGTGATTAAATTAGTAGACCAGCGAAATGCTGTGGACATAGTCTATTTAGACATCAGCAAGGCATTTGACAAAGTAGACCACAAACTACTTATTTGAAAGCAAGAAAAATGTGAGATAGACATCCCCACCAGATGGATTTGTAAGTGACTGACAAATCTTACTCAATGAGTAGTCCTTAATGGTACTACATCTACTTGGAGGGAAGTAAGCAGTGTGGTACCACAAGGTTCCGTAGACCCAGAATTCTTCAATATCGTCATAAATAACTTAGATGAGGGAATAGAAGGGGAACTCATCAAATTTTCAAATGACATTAAGCTGGCAGGAATAGCCAACACTGCAGAAAATAAGCTCAAATCCAAAAAGATATTGGGTGCAATTTCAAAACATCTGGAGCATTACTTGAACATCATTGGTATTGACAAAATTGCCATCAGTCAATTGCAAAGGCAACATTACTTGAAATAGCTTAAGTATATACTATGGCAATGCCTTTAATATTATTGAGCAATAACATCTATTACTGAGCCTTGGGAAGAACACAGCAGGGGTGAAATTCAGCAGGTTCTGACAGGTTCTGGAGAATCGGTAGCAGAAATTTTGAGTAGTTCGGAGAACCGGCAAATATCACCTCTGGCTGGCCTCAGAGTGGGATAGGAATGGAGATTTTGCAATATCCTTTCCCTACCATGCCCACCAAGCCACGCCCACAGAACCCGTAGGGAAAAATTTTGAATTTCACCCCGGAACACAGTAAGACAAAAATGTCAAATCCAAATCCAGTCTAAACATCTGTATCTAATAATAATAACAGCAAAGTGTCACATATCAGAGAATAGGTAAGAGGGTACTGTTGTCCCAATGTACCCATATGAAACTTCTATATTTCTTCATAATGCTTTGCCTTACCTAAAAAATTATCTTTGCAATCTTGCCTCCAAGTTTTTATTTCCTTAATATGACATTTACATTTTTCTGGTTAAATTGTACAGAAATTCTTGATGAAATGCAATGTTCTCCAATTTGTGCTTTCTGATTTCTCTTTGCCAACAATTTTTTGAAGGCTGAAAAGAATGTAGCTAAGTCAGAACTTCCCAATTCAGAAACTGATGAAAACAGTGAGTGCAATTTCATGGTCTGTATCATACTGTCAAGTGTTTCTCACTGTAAATGACAACATACATTTGGCCCATTACTAGAAGCATTTCAAGTAACTGAATGGAACCATATGCATAACCAGTGTTTGTATGTTATTGTAGTAAATTTACACATAATTTCCTGACAGGTACATAAAACTTTATTAAATAAGTGGGTTAAAAACTTCTGTTTTAATTCAACTAATTCAGCTGTTTTCTGTTGGTGTCTAATATGAATATGAAATTTTTTTTAAAAAAAGTTCAGCATAATTGAGAGCAGTTTTGGCTCAGCCTTAATTCACGACAATAGGAGAATGAGAGCTGCCAAACTGAATTCCGAACAGGTAGTACTACATGTGAGCACATGGCCAATAACTGATAAATAATGGAAAAACCAAGGGAGTTCCAAAAAACATATTATTTTTATGTTATTTATTATATTGTTTTTTTACTGTACAGATCAAAAGAAATTGTAGGTGGTCTTTAAATACATGAATATATGATTTGCTGCCTCATCTGTCTTGGTAACCAAGAATAATAAACAAACAACTCAAACATTTAATAAATAAACATTTCTGACATTTAAATAAATCAGTGACCAATATAGCCACCTTTCTTTTCAAAACAGTCATAAGCCACGGAGTCTGTCAGTTTCTTGATCTGTGGCCATCAACTTTTTGTGCAGCAGCAACCACAGCCTCCCAGACACTGTTCAGAGAGGTGTACTGTTTTCCTTCACCCTAAATCTCCCATTTAGGAAGGGCCCACAATTTCTCAATAGGGTTTAGGTCAGGTGAGGAAGAGGGCCATGTCATTATTCTTTCATCTTTATGGCCTTTACTAGTTAGCCACTCAGTGGAGTACTTTGATACATGTGATGGAATATTGTCCTGCATAAAAATCATGGTCTTCTTGAAATATGGAAACTTTTTCCTGTACTACTGTTTGAAAGAAGTGTTTTCTAAAAACTAGCAGTAAATTTGGCAGTTGATTTTGAGACCATATTCAACCTGAAAAGATGCAACTAGCTCATCTTTAATAATACCAGCCCATACCAGTACCCCACCTCTACGTTGCTGGCATCTGAGTCGAAGTGGAGCTCTGTGCCTATTATTGATCCAGTCGCAGGCTCATCCAGCTGGTCCGTCAAGATTCACTCTCATCTCATCAGTCCATAAAAACCTTTGAAAAATCTGTCTTCAGATATTTCTTAACCCAGTCTTGCTATTACAACTTATGTGTCTTGTTCAGTGGTGGTTGGGTTTCAGTCTTCCTTACCGTGGCCATGTCTCTGAGCACTGAACACCTTGTGCTTCTGGGCACTTCAGGTAGGTTGCAGTTCTGGAATATGACAGCACTGGAGGATAATGGATTCCTGGTAGCTTCACTTTTGATTCTTCTCAAATCTTTGGCAGTTAATGTCCATATTTTTCCCCCAACACATTTCTTGAGACCCTGTTGACTATTTGCAACAAAACGTTTCATGGTTCTGTGATCACATCCCAGTATATTCACAATTTCAAGAGTTTTGCATCCCTCTGAAAGACTTTTTACAATTTTTGATGTTTCAGAGTCAGTTAAATCTCTTTTTTGGCCCATTTGCCTGAGGAAAAGAAGCTACCTAATAATTTTGTACACCTTGATATAGGGTGTTGATCTGGTTAGGCCACACCATCCCTTATTACACAAATATATCACCTGATATGCTTATATCCATTAAGCATTTAAGTTTAGGAGATGAAAAATATGCATAAAATGATGATATGGTCAAAATACTCACTTGCCTAATAATTGTGCACATAGTATATGAATTAGAACAGAATATGAAGCAACTAAGTATGGTAGCTTCATGTCAGGCCGAAGCTATTTTAATTGGGATCTTAGGCCTGCCACACTTTGAGGAATACTTTGCCTCGGATTCTGATTTACTGTAGTTTTGGATGCTATTTGGAACCCTGACATTTACACGATAATGGTTTTCCCAGTTGTAGTAAATGTCTGTGAAAGCTGGAGTATCAAAAAGGATGAACAAAACAACACTGCTGCTTTTGAATTATGGTACTGGAAAAAAAGTGTTGAATTAGAAGAACAAATATTTCAGTAGTAGTTGTAAAATCAAGCTGCTCACATGAACAACTAATAATTACCCACTCCTGTCAACAAGAGTGACAGGATATCACTTTGATGCTTGGAAAAATTAAAGGCAACTAAAAAATAGGCTAACAAAAGACAAGGTGATTAGATACCAATAGGAATGATATAAGCACAAGCTTTTAAAAATTCTAAGAGTTACTTGACAGACAATTCTGGTAAAATTGGGTTTATCAAGTCTTGAAGAATCTGAAGTGTGTTGATGCCTGAAAAACAATAGATAGATGTGTGAATACTTAGCAAACCAGATAATACCAAACTCTACTGGATTTCCTTTTTATTTTGTCCAAGTAAGAACTGCTAAACTCAATCCCCTAAGTAAAAAAATTGTGTGACTGCTCTTAATTTTGAGTCTTTCAAGACTACGGTTTTCAATATATCATTACTCTTGGTAGGAAATGTTGTTCGTTGCTGTTGTTTTTTGTCACTTCTTCTCACACTATAATTTGTCAGCATGATAAAATTTAATTGCGTTCAACACAATCATTCTTCAGCATTTGGTGAATCAACTGGGCTTATTAGGTTTAATACTTCTTTATGTAACTGGATATTTGATTCCCTTATTGACAGACTCAAGTTTGTGGGAGTTGGAAGAAAAGTTTCCAATTTCATCTCCTTGAGTATGGGTTTCCCACAGGACTGTGTCTTGAGCCCATTACTTTTCACTTTGATGACCCATGACTGCTGTGCCAAGTCTGCTCTGAATCATATTGTGAAATATGCGGATGACACAGCAGTGATGGACTTATCCAGCGTGACAATGAAGATTCTCATAGGGAAGAGGTGGTGGCTTTGGTGAACTGGTATAATAAAAATAACCTGCTTTTGAATGCTAACAATACAAAGGAGATATTTATGGATTTTAAAAATAGCTGGCATAATCATACTTTACTTTGTATCAACGCTGCAGCTGTGGAGGTGGTAAATACTATTAAGTATCTGGGGTGCAGATAACTAACAATCTGACTTGGTCTCTTCATATGTTATCTTTAGTGAAGTGTGCAAACCAGCATTTCCATTTCCTGCTTTGGATGAGGAGAACATATCTTTCTCCTTTTGTCCTGGCCACTTTTTACAGAGGCACGATTGAGAGTGTTTTAACAAACTGCCTCACTGTTTGGTTTCATGGTAGCAGTGCTTCAGATGGAAGGTCCATACAGGGAGTGGAAAGGAGAGCTGAGTAGATTATAAGAAGCTTGCTTCCCATTACTCAGGATACTGTTTATAAAGTTTAGAGCTTAAAGCATTGTTAGAGATCCCACACATGGTCTGTTTCTGTTGCTCCCCTCTGGCCTGGGATGAGGTTTTGAAGTATCTATAGCAGGACTACTAGATTCTGTATCAGCTTTGTTCCTTATGCCATCCATCTTGTAAACTCGTAGGATTTTTTTCCCCCACCATGCATATGTATACATCCAAACTAGACTGTGATGTTTCTCTGTGTCATTTATGTGTGTGTATGTGGGTATATGCATAATGGTTATTTTTTTGAGAGCTGAATGCAATGAAATTTCATTTCAATGTATGCTGTTAGTGTACATTTAAAGCGACAATAAAGTTTCTATTCTATTCTATTCTATTCTATTCTATTCTATTCTATTCTATTCTATTCTATTCTATTCTATTCTATTCTATATAGTATAATGAAGTGTAATATCTAAAACTAAACTAAAGATTCCCAGACTGAATTATTATTATCCTCCCATATTCTAATTACTGTATTTTTTGCTCCATAAGATGCACTTTTTACCTCCCAAAGTGGGTAGAATTGTCTGTGTGTCTTATGGAGCAAATATGGGTGACAGGTGGCAGCAGTGAATGGCGGGAGCAATCCCCACTGCCTGGAATAGCTGATCGGTGGTATTCTGGGAGGCCGAACCAACTGCCAATCAGCTGCTTGGAGGCAAAGTCTCCAGCATTCTCCATGGAGGCAACATACACAGAGGAGGCAGGCTGTTTGCTGTTTGCTGCAAAGATGCTAGCCAGATTGGATGGACGTTGGGAGGCAGAGGCAGATTTTTTTTCTTGTTTTCCTCTTCTAAATCTAGGTGTGTCTTATGGTCCGGAGTGTCTTATGGAGCGAAAAATACGGTACTACCATTATAATCAGAATGAATATTGTATGCAAATTAGTAGGAAATAACTTCTGTTGTAGGAAGGATATGATGAATCCTTTATGTCTATGATAAACAATGATATGGATACATGCACATGGAAAATATTTCCATATGTTGAGAAGATGTAGCATTTTATAAAATAGTGCAAAATTTCATGATTTTAATTGATTTTTTTTCTATAGCATATATCTGCGGCAGGTGCAGGTTGTAGAGATTCTTTTATTTAATTTACAGGAAACATTTCTGTTCTGTTCATCTCTAGAATCTCTATGTTGTAACTTGTTACAAAAATTGTAAATGAAATGAAATACAATATTGTATAGCTTCCCCTAGGACTGCATGACCACAAATGGGAATAGATAGATCGTTTTCTATATCATTTTTCTGCATTCCATTAATCGCTAGGATTTTTGTAAGCCCACATCAGTTACTTTATCTTCTTCAGTTTGGAAGGATGGGAAAAATGCAAACATGGCAGGATCAATTCCACATCACTAGTATTTTTGGGCAGAATATGCAATATATTGAACAGAAGTTATAAACAATGAAGCAAACAGCTGAAACAGTAGAAAGGTAGCTAATTATGTTGCTGTCACTTCAGGTGGGATAGGGATGGTCGCATTGTGTATGGCCAGTCTATAGAAAAGAAGGACTAGGGGGTGACATGATAGAGTATTCTAGTATTTGAGAGGCTGCCACAAAGAAGAGAAAGTCAGTTTATTTTCCAAAGCACCAGAATGCATTACAAGATACAATGGATGGAAACTAATCAAGAAGAGAAGCAACCTGGAATTTAGGAGAAACTCCCTAACTGTGAGGACAATTAACCAGTGGAAAAAACTGGACAGCTACCTTTCTGAAATGGTACAGGGTCTCCTGCTTGAGCAAGGGGTTGGACTAGAAGACCTCCAACATCCTTTCCAGCTCTATTCTGATTGATTGATTGATTGATTGATTGATTGATTGATATATCAAGGATCTCCAAGATTAGGAATCAGCATGGGCTATCTAGATGTATCCCTCTCTATTCCAATGTACAAGAAAAACCCACCCAATAGAATAGAACTACGGAGAAATTTCCTGACAGTTAGAACAAGTATGACTATTTGTTCTAACTGTCAGAAAATTTCTCCTTAGTTCTATGGAGAAATTTAGTGGAACAACTTGCCTCCAGAAGTTGTGAATGCTCCAACACTGGAAGTTTTTAAGAAGATGTTGGATAACCATTTGTCTGAAGTGGTGTAGGGTTTCCTGTCTAAGCAGGGGGTTGGACTGGAAGACTTCCAAGGTCCCTTCCAACTCTGTTATTCTATTCTATTCTATTTCTGGAAAATAGCTAAGGATAAATAATTGTCAGCCAATTGGTGCATATTTATTGCCCAATTCTTAAATATTTCATCTCCTTGCTCAGGTCTGTGCCTTAACTTTGATCTTTTGGCCTTCAAAAACATAAGAGAGAAACATTGGTATTCTTTTCCCATGAAGGCAAACCCCTCTTACCTTCCAAATACCTAATAGTGGCATACTAGTGATTCTGCCTTTGCACCTCTTTCTATAATCATGCTAACACATCATTTCATAAAATCCCAGGATATGGGGGGTAGGGTTGAGCCATGAATGACAGTACAGATTGCCCCTTCAGGGCAGTTACCATATTTTTTGGACTATAAGACCTTCAGGACTATAAGACGCACATTAGCTGTAGAGGAGGAAAACAAGGGAAAAAAGCTGCCTCTGCCTCCCAGCATCCACCCGGTATTCATCTGGCTAGCGTCCTTGCAGCAAACAGCAAACAGCATGGTCAGCTTCAGCATGTTATCGCAGCCCCAGCTTATGGCTTGTCAGGGTTCTTCTCCATTGTGCCCACCACCGTCAACTGAGCTGAGCTGCTGCCACCGGTGGGGAACACTGGAGCCTTTACTGCTGAGCAGCCTATTGGTGATTGGATTTGCTTCCCGGAATACCACCAATCAGCTAATCTAGGCAGCAGAGATCGGTGCAGCCCATTCACCACGGCCCATTTGCCACAGCCCATTCACTGCGGCCCATTCGCTGAGGCCCGTTCACCGGCGATCTCCAGCGAACGGGTGGCAGCGACGGCGATAGGCAGCGGCAGCAGTGATCCCTGCTGCCTAGAACAACTGATTGGTGCCACACCAACACCCTCCCCCGGCCGCAATATTCACTGTATAAGATGTACAGACATTTCCACACACTTTTTTTGGGGGGGAGTGCGTCTTATAGTCTGAAAAATATGGTATATGTTGCTCCAATATCTATAGCTCAATGTTGTATTGTGGAGTCCTTAATGCTCTCTGAGCATGGTTGGATTTGCAGACATTTCACTTACCTACTAGCTAACATCATTGATACTGATGATTGTAGAGTTTACTCTTTGTTGAATGATTTATGTTATATTGTGCCATTTTTGAAATAGCATTTGTTGCCTATGGATAGTATTCTATTACTATTATCTATTACTTTAGTAGTTATTATTCTATTACAATTGCCTATATACTATGTTCTATACTAATAGTAATATGTATCAACATTTCTTTCTTAAGCCTGTTTTGTTTATATCCCCCAAGATTTCTTCTTCTTTTTCTATTAATAGCCAGCACATAGAGCTTTTGTGCTTTTTTAACATTGTGCTTTGTATTGCTGTGCAGCTACTTTTTCTTGGTTTTTTTTTTGAACTGTCACTTCTTCTGAAAGAAAAAAAAAACCCATTTTATTTCGTTTGGCTATTTTACTCAGTTTCCTGGAGATTATAGAGCTCCCAAAAAAGATCTCTTTCATTCTCCCTTTCTCTTTTTTATACCTGTGTCAAGGTTGCAGCTTTACTGGCAACTGAGCTATGTTGATGCTGGGGAAAAGGCTCAGATAGGAGGGAAAGGCAGCAGCACAGGTGCCTATACAATGTTGTTCCTGTAGCCTGATCTTCCACACTATCTTGAAACCACATTTTTTCAAAATGCTCCCCTTGCAGACATACATTCAAATTGCTTTCAGCTGCTAATACTTCATTACAATGTCCTTTGATCAATGATGCACATGTCACAGCATTACCAAGACTGCAATATTGTCTGGAAAATGACCCGATCAATAATTGTATGTACTTATAACTTTTAAATATAAGCAACATACTTAAATGGTTATGTTGTAAACTGAAACCTTAAGGAAACCTTCACAATAGTTCAGCTGCAGTTTAACTGAAAGTGACAAAAGCAACACAGCTGCAAAATAGCTTTTTTCCATTAAAAAAAATATTGCTATCTTATATAATGCTTTATCACTTTAATATATATTCAGTGCCATGTGGATGGCTCTTACAAATATTAAATATGTCATATTAGCAAACAGAATGAATATTGTGTTTATGTACAACTTGAAATAAAAGTCACTTCATCACTGACAGGAAAGGAATCATTACTAGGTTATTTTATATAACTGTAACCTGAAAAAAAAAGATTTGCACTTCTAATCTAGACTTACCAAGGACAGGAGGAAAGAATTAAAAAATACATAAAGAAGTACAAAAAAAAACCCAGTGCACATGGAAAGCAGAATTTGTTTAGCAGGTCTTTTTTTTACAAAACTAAGTTTTTTTTAAAAAACACTAAGTGAATAGAGGGGGAGAATCTTTTATATTGTATCTTGTATAAAATATTACAATGGAATTATGATAAAGTCTTATATTCTAAGGAAAAATATCCAAATGGTTTTCAGAGTATGTTATTATGATTACTAAGGAAAATGGAGGGTGAGTAACTTGGACAATAAAAACATAAGATGAATGACAAACAATTTCAAGCAATAAAGGACACGGAATTATAACTCAGTCAACAAATAGAGAGAAAAAGAAAAATAGAGATTAAGATAATCACTGACAAACTTACAGCTAAGTCAATACTATTCAAAAATAATCAGAGAAAAACTCTCAATGGTAAAGAATATTAAAAGATGGAAATACAATACACAGATCCTTTATAAAAGTGTTTATAGAATGACAGAAATGGTTTTAAAAGAGAATAATTTCATAAGCCAACTCCAATAGACAATGAAGTACAATAGGTCATAGGTCAACTGTTAAACATGAACAAACCAAGGTGAAATGAAATACTAATTCATCTGCATTAAGCTGAAGAAGAAGAGGTGCTTAAGGCGGTAACTGTGCTATGTCAACAAATACTGAACAAATTTATGTGTCCTAACAATGGGAAAGAAAGAGATATGCAAGGGAACATACAAGTTACTAATCCATTGCATCAATTAATTCTTTATGCAAGCAACATTTTGTTTACAATCTTATAAATAAATTATAATTAATTAACTATACCTGATGACAGAAATGTTAAATGAATATAGTTTTTAAAAAAGAAAGGAAATATGAGGTCAGCTAGCTAATCTAAGATGGATCAAAGCTAGAGCAAGAGAAGATAAAATTGACTTCACTTCATTGACTATAGCTATTTGTTTACAGATTATACAGACCATCACAAAATACAAAATGTATTAAACCTTGCAATTATCTAGTCTACATGCAAACTTGTATATCAGGTTTAACATATAATGATTGTTGGAAATTACAAGTCAAATTGTAATAAAAATATGGATCATATACCACAGGAATTGCTGTATATTTAGTTGGTGGCAATTAGTTGGTGGTTAGGGTCGACAGCATAGGAATTCTCAGTTCGGCAGATTGCCCATGTAACCTACTATTACTTGTTTTGGGCCTGTAAAATCTACAAAAAAAATTAATGACCAACATTGCGAAACATCAAGTGACTATGCTGTCATAGAACATTGCAGCTTAATAATTTCAGTCTGGCCAGTTTAAGACTGTTTCAATTTTGCTGTAATATACTTCTTTGGTTTTGGTTGGAATATGATTCTGGCATTAAATACATAGTCATTCTATCAACAAACCCTTTCATCACTGCAGATTGTAAGTAATATAATTTTTGTGCACTGACATATCAATCAAGTCCAGCCAATCTTTCTATGATGAAGGGGGAAAAATTGTACTGTGTGTCAAGCCTCCAAGTAACATGTCCCAAAACACAAAGTCCATGGCATCCATCTTTCCTTTAAAGTCTCTTTATTAAGAACACATTAAATTGGCAAGGACTTGGTGTAATTCCGACTCTGACCCGGATCTGGAACTACACCCAATTAAAGCAATAGTATGAAACTCCCTCCCCAACTCACAATCTCCAATCAATTCTCAGTCCAACAGCCCAATGACTCCAAACTCGACCTTCGTCCAGCTGCAGGCATTTTCTGTGTTCCCATGGGAAAGGAATGCCACCTAGACACAACATTCCCCCCTTATCTTTACAACCCCCTTTTCCAGAGTTAGAAAGTGGGGAGCCTGAAGTATTATTATATTGATTTACTCACAACCCTAAAAGCTAATAGAAAAAGAATACAATGTCTACAATAAAATATGGCTACACGTATGTCATCTTCAGGGTCGACATTGTGGCTTATATCATCAACCACCAAAACAGGGATCAAATATATGGCTACTTCTTTTAGGTGTCTTCTTTACTCTTATCAACCTTGTACTACCATGTTTTCCCAAAAATAAGACCTGTCTTATATTTTTTTGAACCCTGAAATAAGCGGTTGGCCTTATTGCCATGTACTCAAAAGCCCAATTAGGCTTATTATCAGGGGATGTCTTATTTTTTTGGGGGGGGAAACAGGGTATTTCCAGTATAGATCCAGCACAGCAGTGGTGGGTTTCTACCGGTTCGCACCATTTCAGGTGAGCCAATAGCGGTAATTTGTGCTGGCTCCACCCACCCGCATGATTGTCAGGAAGGCAAAGAGGCAGTGGCTGGGAGACTTCTCACAGTCACATCAAAAAAGCCGCTGCTGTTGCCGCCCTGTTCTTCGCACTGTCTGCGTATGCACATCCCATTGCCTGCTGTGGCGTGCTCAGACTGATGCAGCAGGCAATGGTATGTGTGTGTGCAGTCGGCGGGAAGAACAGGGCAGCAACGGCAGCGGCTTTTTTGGCGACTTCTGGTAGTTTTCGGCAGCCTGCTCTCTTTTTCAATGTGACTGCGAAAAGCCTCCCATCTGCCACCTCTTTGCCAGCCACTTCCCACAAGTGGAGGCTGGCTGGAGGCCACTGAAAACTACCAGAGGTCAGCTTGCCTTCTGGGCTCCGGACCAGCCGCCACGGGAGGAAGGTAAGCAGCCTGAAGAAAGAGGCGGTGGTGGGGGAGGAAGCGGGGCTAGGGCCAGGGCCACTGAAGGAGGGGAAATGAGGTGATGCGTGCAACTGGCAAAGGGAGGGCGGGGCAGCATGCAGGAGGAGGGCTTTGATAGATTAGGCCAGGCCTGGGCAGAAAATAAGTAGATTGGTAGAAATTCAAAAAAAAGCCCTACATTTTTCTGTGGGCATGGCTAGGTGGGGGGGGGTCATGTGACTGAGTGGCCATGGCCATGAGTGATGTCAATTTGGCCATGCCCACTCAGTCATATGACCTCCCACCTAGCCATGCCCACAGAACCTGTAGTAAAAAATTGAATCCCACCACTGCAGCACAGTATACTAAAAACAATAAACAGATGTTTTAAATTGTTGTAATAAATAAATGAGCAGTTTAGAACTTACAAAGATATATATAACATCAAGCTTGCTTTCAAGAGGTTCAAAGGGTTCCAAAGTCTCAAAATTTGTAAATGTCTGTTCATGCTTTTATACAAAGACAGCTTTAGATAGCTTTGATGTTATTATTCATTTGCATTCGTTGTTAAAAGCAACAACGAATATGAAAAACTAAATATGGGTTCTAATACTCCCAAAAGTCATAAATAATATTTTTCAGATGCTATATACTAGACCAGTGGTGGCAAACCTTTTTCGGCTCGCATGCCAAAAAGGGGGGGGGGGGGCGCTCGCATGCGCTCGCGTGCCCACACCCATTCCCTCCCCCCCACACATGCACACAACACCCCCCCATGCTGCCCCCTGCGCATGTGCACACACCCCCACCCCCACACAAAGGCTTACCGGAGCCTGGAACGACGAAACCGGCAAACCGGAAGTGCGAAAAAACGCACTTCCGGTTTGCCGGTATGCTGTTTTTTGCACTCTGGAGGGTTCAGGGAAGCTCCCTGAAGCTCTGGAATGCAAAAAACTACAAAACGGACAAACCGGAAGTGCGTAAAAGTGCACTTCCGGTTTGTCCGTTTTGTAGTTTTTTGCATTCCGGAGCTTCAGGGAGCTTCCCTGAACCCTCCGGAGTGCAAAAAACAGCACACCGGCAAACTGGAAGTGCGTTTTTTCACACTTCCGGTTTGCCGGTGGGAACCCTCGCGTGCCGGCTTCTATGGCTCCGCATGCCACCTCTGGCACGTGTGCCATAGGTTCGCCACCACAGTACTAGACAGTAGGGCAACCCAATAGACCCATCCTATTAACTAGGTCAATCATGAAAAACACTAAAATTTGCTAATTTTTGAAATATGAGTTCTAATTACTGGAGTACAAATAGTTGAAGACCTGGTCATCATCATATATAGGTTTTTTTCTTTGTGAACTTCCTGGACATTTTAGGAAGTACTGCTGACTTTTAATTTTTAAGAAATGATGACAAACACCATAAGTATAGAATACTTTATTGGACAAGTGTGATTAGACACATAAGGAATTTGTCCCTGGTGATCTCAATGTACATGTAAAAAAACAAACAACAACACAACAACAACAACAACAACAACAATAATAATAATCTCCCCTGATGGGTGCCACCTTGATATGGTGGGGGGCTTAACTGCTCCAATGATGCTGAGAGCTGTGCTGACGGTAGTGTTACTACCAGAAGGTTCAACCTAGTCAGAGTGGTCTCAGCTGAGGAATGGAACTAAGAGCATCTAACCCATTAGCATTATGGAGAAACAAACAAAATTGAAGTCTATACTGTCTCAGTCGTCGGCCAGGATAAAAAGATCCGCAGCGGATGTTGCTGATTCCGGGCATTCGCCGGAAAGTGGGTTACGGAATCAAAACTCAAATGAACAATTACAGAAGTGGCAGAAATACACCATGTCAGAGAATCATACAGTAATGAAATGCTACTACAAATCAGAACCTCAAAAGCGTGGCTACCAAAAAAGGATGTACCAACTGTGGAAACAAGTATACCCTGACTCAAAGATAACTGAACTTCGACTGGCTGATCAAAGAAGATTCATAATCAGAAATAAAGTATACAGTGAGGTTGAACTTGAAGAAATTCGAAAAAGTTGCGAAGCAAATGAACATCAGGCTACTGTACAGACAGTGGCTGATGTTTCAGTAACATTAGGAGTCATTGAACAAACTGAACCAGAAGAAAATATGGAAATTTTTCAAGAAAATGAAGAGGAGCCACAACTTGATGTCTTTGTTGCAACACCAGGAACATTGACAACAAGGCAACAAGAACTGAAGGATAAGCTCACAGCCCATACTGTGTTAAATGCAGTAAGAAGACAGCTTCCAACTTTGAAAACTGTGCCCAAAAAATGACTTGCACCGCTGATGAAGGATGTGAACACTGTACTTGCTATGGTCCAAATAACATCCATTGAACAAATAAATCAGCTTGCTTATAGTACAGTAGTAATAGTAACAGAAGAGCTTGGGCTCTTGCAGCCACTGCAACCTCCTAGAAAATCAACTGGAAAACCAAAATGGAAGATCAGGTTGGAATTGAAAATAAAAAGTTTATGATCAGATGCAAGCACCTTGAAGAGTATGAAAGAGAAAAAACTGAAGAATGAGAAGATCAAAAAATACCTGATCAGAAGGTACTGGCTGAATGCCAGAAAAATCGAAGAAGTTCTGGAAATTGTGAAAGAACAAATTACAGCAACAGCCAGAAAAAGATATGAAGCCAGAATCACCCAGTACAAACAAAACCAACTGTTTCAATTAGACCAAAGGCGGTTCTACCAGACCTTGAATCAAGCAACAGACATAGTAGTTGAAAAGCCTGAGAAAACTGAAATAACTGCGTTTTGGAAAGAGCTCTGGGAAAATGAGAAGGACTATAACAAAAATGCTGGGTGGATAAAAGAGTTTGAGGAAAAATTCTCACACAAGAAAATGGAACAGATGCAAATAACAACTGAAATGATCAGCAAACGTGTGAGGAAAGTAAAGAACTGGACATCACCTGGCAGTGATCAACTGCATGGATTTTGGCTCAAATATCTGACCAGTCTGCATGAAAAAAATCGCCCAAAAATTCAATGAGATGCTGCAAAAAGGAAGTATCAGTGAATGGTTGACAACTGGGAGAACATACCTGATACAAAAAGACCCAGCAAAAGGAGCAGCACCAGGAAATTATAGGCCAATAACGTGTCTACCTACTACGTTTAAACTATTGACTGGCATTCTGGCTGACAGAATTCAAGATTATCTTGAAGAGAACAACATCTTACCAGATGAACAGAAAGGCAACAAACGAAAAAGCAGGGGCACAAAAGATCAGCTTTTGATCGATAAAATGATTCTGGAGAATTGCAAAAGCCGAAAAACTAATCTTCACACAACATGGATTGACTATAAAAAAGCTTTTGATTCACTCCCACACAGTTGGATCATCAAGTGCCTAGACACCATTGGGATTTGTAAAAATGTTGGCACTTTTATTGAAAACATGATCAAGCACTGGAAAACTGAACTGTTTGTGGGAAATGAAAATTACGGATTTGTCAACATCAAAAGAGGAATTTTCCAGGGAGACTCATTGTCACCATTACTTTTTATCATTGCCATGATCCCGCTGTCAACAATCTTACAAAAAACAAATCTTGGCTATGAAACATCCAGAAAATCTAATAAAATTTCACACCTGTTGTACATGGATGATCTGAAGTTGTATATGGAAAAACTGAAACTGAAATTCAGTCTCTGACCAACACTGTCCGAATCTTTAGCACTGATATCAGCATGGAGTTTGGTTTGGACAAATGTGCCACAGTAGCATTGAAGAAGGGTAAAATCACTGAAAGTGTGAGCATAAACATGCCTAATGGTCAAGCCATAAAGTGTCATCAGCCAGAGGCCTATAAATACCTGGGCATACTACAACTCGATAATATCAAACATGGGCATGTGAAAAATGTGGTCAGTAAAGAATACATACAAAGAGTCAGAAAAATTCTCAAAAGCAAACTCAATGGAGGCAACACCATCAAGGCCATAAACACCTGGGCTATACCTGTTATAAGATATACTGCTGGCATAATAAACTGGACACAGGCTGAACTGGACAATTTGGACAGAAAAACAAAAAAAAACTCATGACCATTCACTATTCACTTCATCCTCATAGTGATGTCGACAGACTATATCTGCCCAGAAAAACTGGTGGCAGAGGACTTTTACAAGTAAAACAAACAGTAGAAGAAGAAAAACATGCATTGGCAGAATACGTCAAAGAAAGTGAAGAACCTGCATTGATTGAAGTAAACAACCGGAAGCTTCTGAAAGTGCAGCAGACAAAGATTCAGTATAGGAAAACTGCAATGCAAACTAGAGCCAACAGTTGGCGCAATAAAGCCTTGCATGGGCAATTCCTCAACAAGATTGAAGGAAAAATTGATAAGGAGAAGACCAGGTTATGGCTTACTAATGGAACACTGAAGAAGGAGACAGAAGGCTTGATTCTTGCAGCCCAGGAGCAAGCAATTAGAACAAATGCAATCAAAGCCAAGATCGAAAAATCAGCTGATGACCCAAAATGCAGACTTTGCAAGGAAGCTGATGAAACAATTGATCATATCTTCAGCAGCTGCAAGAAAATCGTACAGACGGACTACAAACAGAGGCACAACTATGTGGCCCAGATGCTTCATTGGAACCTGTGCCACAACTACCACCTACCAGTGATAAAGAACTGTTGGAAGAAAGTAGTTGAAAACAAACATGCCAAAATACTTTGGGACTTTCGAATTCAGACTGACAAAGTTTTGGAACATAATACGCCGAACCTCACGATTGTGGAAAAGAAAAAAGTGTGGATCATTGATGTCGCCATACCAAGTGACAGTTGAATTGATGAAAAACAACAAGAAAAACTTAACCGATATCAGGACCTTAAAATTGAATTACGACTCTGGCATAAACCAGTACAGGTTGTCCCAGTGGTAATCGGCACACTGGGTGCTGTGCCAAAAGACCTTAACCGGCATTTGAAAACAATAAACATTGACAAAATCATGATCTGTCAGTTGCAAAAGTACTTGGATCTGCGCCAATCATACAAAAATATATCACACAGTCCTAGACGCTGGGGAAGTGTTCGACTTGTGATATAGTGATACGAAATCCAGCATATAAATCTCATTTGCTGTGTATTATGTTTTTTGTGAATAATAATAATAATAATAATAATAATAATAATAATAATAATAATAATAATAATAATAATAATAATAATAATAATAATAATAATAATAAAAACAACAACAACAATAACGAAGGATAATATTCATTATAATGATACCAACAAAGAAGGTAGTGAAGTAGATGAGAATGAGTAGTATTTAAACATAAGACAGAACTGTGTAAATTAAGTGTTCAGCAGAGTGATGGCACAAAGGAAAAAACCAGTCTCTGTGTCTAGTTGTTTTGGTATGCAATGCTCTCCTCCATCTCTCTTTTACTTTTCTTTTTCCCCTACCTCATCTTTTAGGAACAGATTAAAAAATGACAACAACGACAACAACAACAACAATATACAAATCCAGTATAGTATACCACAGTGAAGTTACACACAATGGGATTTTCATTAATGGCACACGAAGTCTAAAATAATCTTCAAAGGATTTTGTCATGACCCTTTAATGTACAGTGATTGCCTTATTCTTACAAACCATCTAGAAATTGCTTTACATTGTTTCTAGCTAATGCCTCATTGGTTTTAATGTGTTTTTTTGCCTTTTTATTACTGCATAATTTTATTAGGTTGAAAAGTATTCTGAATATTTTATAGAAACATTTTAGAGAAGCAGATTAATACAGTTTATTTTATATGACTGCTATAACTTGTTATCATATTGATTTATTTTCTGCCTTTAAAAAAAGGACTACTGATTATTTCACAAACTATAGCAAAATGTTATAAATCCAGATGTTCTTCTTTTATCGATCCAGATAGTTTTGGGATAGTAGGAAATAAAAAGGACAGAACATAAATATCTTTTTATGTTCAACATTTGTAACCAATTGCAAATGTTTCAATCTTAGTCCATTTTAATTAACTTGTAATTTTATGGTTAAACTTTGAAATCGCAAAGGTTTTTCTTTTTTGCATCAATAATTCTAAGAAGTGGATTACATGAGGCATTATAATGAAGTAGTTTACATACTGTTTAAAATTTCATATATCGCATATCATATCTCATATCTTTGTCTTTAGTACTAAGAAACCAAATTAAGTATCCACTGCACTGCACTGTTTTTATTATATTGATCTGTGCAGCTCTTAACTGAGTAGGGCATGCATAACAAAACAAATTAAAAGGTTATAGGTTTAACTGCATCATCCCCTTAATCTCGGCTGTATGTTGTTTGGTTCACCTTTCTATAAATAGTTGACCTAAATAGTTCAACTTTCTATAAATACATCTCCCTTCTTTGTTATAAAGTGTTTCATTCCTTTGTTGCTGCTACTGCTGCGATAAGCTCACCATCTGACTAGTGGCATAAATTTTACAAGTGATGTTTCATTTCATTTCATTGATTTACAGAAACATGTATTTCAAAAAGCTAAGCATGGTATTAGTATTTATATCTTTCAAAAAAGAAAAAAGTTTAGGAAACTGAAAAAAATCATTTGTATGAAAAAAGAAATTCCAAAATACTGTGATACCTTGAGTTTGTAATTCTAATGCAAACTCTGTCCAATTCCCCCCCCCCCAATACAAAGTTTCTTCTTGGGTTTTAACTCTTCAGTTATTACAATATTTTTAAAAAGGGAGAAATTCTTATTTAATAACTAGATAATTAAAGTGATGTGAAGGTTGGGTAGGACAGGTGATGGGCAATTTTTAACTTTAAAATGGCAGGTTGAATTCTGTTGCTCTTCTCCTTCTCCTTCTTCCCTCCCTCATCTTTAGCATGACATTTGGCCAATATCCATGGACATTTTCCAAACTTGCATCTTTCATGAAAGATACGCATCCATTTTATAAAACAATGAGACCATTACAGACAGTCATGGATTAAGAATGGGTTCTATTCCTAATTCTGTCTCTAACTCAAATTTGTATGTAAGTCAGAACTCATGCTCATATCCATGACAGGTGGCATTGTCCTCCCTCGAAACTGCTGAAAATAGGCTGCATATTAAAAACATGTGGCTTCAGCAGTTACTGAAAGGAGCTGAGATGGTGCAGTGGTTAAATGCAGCACTGCAGGCTACTGCTAGTTCAGCAGTTCAGCTGTTCAAATCCCACCGGCTCAAGGTTGACTCAGCCTTCCATCCTTCTGAGGTGGGTAAAATGAGGACCCAGATTGTTGGGGGCAATATGCTGAACTCTGTAAACCGCTTAGAGAGGGCTGTAAAGCACTATGAAGCGGTATATAAGTCTAAGTGCTATTGCTATTGAAAGCATTCTGCAGCATCAGTGGTTCATTGGCTCAAGGAAGGAAAACATTGTTTGTCATTTTCAGTAATAGGTAGTCTATTTATATTTAAGGGTTATCCTTAAGTTGTATGTCCTTAATCTAGGTAACATCTATATATTTTTTCTCATTTTAAAAAAATAAATCACAGAAGATTATGTCCAAGTAATGCTACTGTAATAGCTGGGTTCTGTAAAATACTTAACAATAATTTACTAGCTAATTGAGATTCTGCTTAATTTTGGAAGTTTCCCTGGGATGTAGGCACATCTGAATAACTTAGATGTTTCGATCAAAAGCCTTAGATCAAAAGCCTTTTGCTCTACCTTCAATTACCACTATAACAACAAAGCTATATATTTATTTTGGAAAGTTATACGTCCAATTTCGAGAAAACAATTCTGGGTGTCCTAAAGGTGTTTTTTCAAGAGGCAACTGGACTTTCTGGTTTTTCTTTGAAGATGTTTTGCTTCTCATCCAAGAACCTTTTTCAGCTCAGGATCAGAAGCGAAACATCTTCAAAGAAAAACCAGAAAGTCCAGTTGCCTCTTGAAAAAGCACCTTTAAGGCAACCTGACCTGGATGACTGAGAATCTCCATAGACATTTAGCTAATTCTGGGTGCATCACAATAAAAATAAGCTTTGTTATAAAAGTGATAGTACAAAACAATATGTGGCAAGAAATCTGAGTTCACTAGCAATAGAATTAAATAATGCCACAAATGAGGTTTGAAAGATGCAGATGGACAAACTAACCTTCAAGTATACACAAGTTCATACAACAGTTAAGTCAATAATTTTCAATATGGAGTCAGTTAATTCAAGTGTAACTAATTAATTCAAACACTCTGGGAATTTGCTTAAATCTACATTCATAAAAGCTATTTTCTGTAGGAAATTGGATTCCAGGATTTAATTAAATAGCAGTCCAGGACTGCACTAGATTACCACTCCAAAGTCACTCTGACCTCAGATTGGGAAAATGCAGCAGTAAACATGAAGAGATTTGTATGGAATTTGTAACAGGAACATCCTGCTAGAATCAAATTAAAATTCTCTCTGAACCAATGTTCAACTCTTGCTATTTTTAGGAAATATTTTCTGCAGGACACTGCTGATGATGCTGAATAAGATTAAAGGATGTTGAACTAATGATTGGCCTCATCAATTGAAACATATAGAAAAAAGGGCTTCCTTGAGGTCATTTAGAACCATTCACTCTCCTTTATCTGTATACAAAACTTCTATGCTGCTTCAATTGCCTGATGCTAAGTAATGTTCAAGCTTAAAAAAGAGGGGGGGGGAACCACAGTATTTACATCAATAGTAACAATCAGAGCAATTGTCAATATAATATACTAATAGCCACTTCAACTCTATCTCTATTCATTACGTAATCCCCAAATACTGTTTTAAAAATTCAAGTTTTTAAACAGTTTGCCAAATATCAGGTAAGGATGGTAAGGCATTCTATAACAGGGGAATCCCAACATAGAATGACCTTTTCCAACTCCCCTCCCATCTTCTTATATAGGGTAGAAATTCTCAATACATATTCTTTACTGACATGCCTTAGATTCTAATTATTATTATAGAATACCAGCTTGTAAAATATGTAGACCCTTTAAAGGTTAACACCATCATCTACCCCCATAGGACCAAAATTTGTATAACATTGTTTTTCTTAGTATACTTCTGCTCATGGCAATTTCATGTAGAGCAAACTACAGTGGTCCATATGGAAAATAACAAGAACATCAGTAAGTGTTGCATTGCTTTCTATTCTAGGAATCATCCATAACTAAAGCACCAACCAAAGCTGTGCAAAGACTCTCTTGACCACACTTTCACCTGTTCTTTAAGTTGGAGTTTGGAGTCCAGAATCAAGCCCAGATAACCAACCAACTTCTGATGAAACACAACCCATCTAGAGCTAAAATTGATAGTGCCTCAGATATAGTCAACTCCTGAATCAGTAGCCATCCCTTTTGCTTATCTTTAGATGTTTACAGATTGCAACCTAAACCAAGACTTCTACTGTTTTTCCTGAATGACCCATGGTAGATTAGAGAGTCAGTCTGGTGCAGTGATTAAGGTGCTATCCTAGAAATCAGGAGACTGTGGGTTCTAGTACCACAGAGTGACTTTCAGCCAGTCACTCTTTCTCAAGCCAAATCTTCTCACAGGGCTGCTGTTGTGGAAAAATAAGAGGACAAAAGGGTATTAGGTATGTTTTATGCATATCCCCAAAAAGATGGGATAAAAATATAATAAATAGATAAACAATATAATATAATATTGAAGTACATGCAGGGGACAATTGAGTTCTATAGCAACTTATGCTAATGTAGCTGAGGGTTTAACCTCTCATCTCTGTTCTATATGGATTAGAATCTTTTAATCCGCAAGGAGCTAAATCACTAAAAGATAGTGCTGCCATCCCTAAAACTTTGAAAGGTGGTCCAGAAGGCTGCCATAAGTCATTGAAAGAACCAGCAAGATTAATAGGCTCACACATACCATATCTAAATCCTGCCATAAGCAATTTGTGTCAGGCAGTGATTTTATATTGCCTGTTACATGTATATGCAGGGAGCTGCATCCCTATTAAATATAATGGTTTATTCCTGAGCACGTGATTAATATGTTCCTAGTACGCATGTGTATATTCCTTTCTTTGATCAGTTCTTCTGTTTCAGCTTCTGTGGAAGCAAGACATGTTTTTTTATAGCAAAGTTGTGATTAATGAGATTTCTTGTTTTTGTACCGAAATAAATATTTTCTACTTAGAACTTTAAACTGCGGTTTCTTTTCTAATGTCAGAGTTCCAGGAAAAGATCTATTTTCGCCTCTGATGAGAGATATTCTTATTTTGACAGTAGTCATATAGTGGCCTTGAGCCTTAAAAACATTAAAGACACAATATTAGTGAAGCCTAGATTGCATATTCTGATCTGCATTGAATGGAATACTTTACCCAGCATATTTTGCTGGTCTTCTTATTGCTCTTATAGTTTCTTTTTATTCCTTTGTAACATCCTGAGTTATTTGATTAAGATTGGCAGCCTTATAAATTTGAACAATAAATTAAAAAAAATCAACAAGAGCAACCATTAGGGCTTCTGCCTCATATGCAGGTCTGAACCTTGACTGAAAAGAGTTTGTATAACTAATGGAAAACGTATCTTTACACTCAAATGTAATGCAATGTTTTCAAACTGCTCCTAAAAATGTCAATTTTTACCAAAACACTTGCTAAAAAACTTCAATATCATATTAGAGATTGTCCTCCATTTTCAGTCTGTTGACACTGCTTGTCACAACCACTGGATTTTTAGCTTATGGGCATAGTTGTTCATTTTGCATTGTTCTAACATTTGGATTAATGCAATATCACATTATAAGCTATTCTAATTTTGTAAGAAGCTATTTAAATGTTATAACTAAAATCAAATATATTCCTGGTTGTCAGGGGTGAAATCTATTTACCTTCCCTACCAGTTTGGAAGTACGTGATTTTTCACCCTCTGCGCATGCACAAAATGCTTTGCGCATGTGCAGAGGGTTAAAAAAAGAAAATGGTGACATCCGGGCAGGTGGGTGGAGCCTCGTGCTGCTGCCACTACTGGTTCTCCGAACCGGTAGCATTTCACCCCTGCATTGTGTCCAATCTATGTGCCATCATAAGTGATTTCATATAATATCATGGTGTACTGAAGAATGAATCTATGACTCTTCAGATTGATTTGAATTTGGCCATGAAAAAAAATGTTAAAAGATGGTAATGAAAAAATGAAAAAGTTGGCTAATATTAACATACTTTCATTTCAATCAAACCATCTTCATATGGAAAGGTACATTAACATTCCTAAATTTTAAAAAATGAGTAATTTACAAAATCTAAGTTCCATTAATATAATTATTAATAGGAAACATTGTGGCATTTCTGTTTTTTGGCTCTGAACTCTATGCCACATGTGGAATCTAAAAGGAAGTAAAATGTCTGGAATTGCTTGTATATTTTAAAACAAGTTTAAGCTGCCTCTCCTCTGAATAATCTTGCTCCATTCTTCCCTACAGTTCTTAACTTTCATGACCTCAGGATCCAGCCTTCTTTTTTCCTCTTGCCCCATTTAATTTTTCTTCTTGCTCTTAGTAGTACTAAGTCCGTACTATTTAGTATTCAGGTATAAACTCTTCTTCTTTTTTTCTTTTTTTCTTAAATCAGGACTGACTGTTTCCTGGTCCCAAAGCAATTCTCCCCACTTCCATGCTCCATAGCATGTGCTAAAATTTTCTATTATATATACATTTGGGACATAATTCTCTTTAATAAATGTATTTTCATGTGCATGCTAGTTGCAAAATTCTAATAATAATAAGCAAGTATACTTTAATTCATTTATATGTTTGTAAATATAAAATGGATTTATTTGAATAAAATTATCAAGTAAAAAATATTCTCTCTTACTTTTTCCTATAGAGATAAAGAATTTATATTTATTGTAAGAATAATGAAGAACCTGACTCAATATTGTCACATTATTTATATAGTTTTTTAATTTTAGAATATTGTTAAATCATTCCAAAGCCAAAGTTACAATGAGACAAAATATGAATATCTTACCTTATTTGTAAATCTTTGATTTGTATTTATAGATGACATTATGCAGTTTGAACTAAGCAATATATGCAGAATTCAACAATTATAAAGCATATTTAGCTATTAACATGAAAAACAACTAGAATTTACGAGAAAATATAATGGAAAGTTATTTCCTTTCCCGCTGGCAGGGTGAAAAATGAAACTATTATAGAATGCCTTTATAGACAAATGGAACAGGCTCCAATTCTCTTTTTTCCTTGATTCTTAATATTTGTGGGCATTCATTCTGTCATCTGTGATCTTGAAAATGAAAAGCTGTGTTTGATCACAAGCATCAAGCAAGAAGCCAAGCAAAAGATTCATAAGATCACATGGTCTGTTGCCCACAGTGATTGAGCTGTTGATGGCTTCCAAGAGGAGCTGTGCAAGCTCTTATCCACAACCTTATTCTTTTTCTTTCAAACACAAACACACACACACACACACACACACACAGAGAGAGAGAGAGAGAGAGAGAGAGAATTTCTCTGTGTATTGCTTCTGGTGAAAATATATCCAGTTTCATTTGTCTGTTTTTTATACATGTTGTGTTTAAAGTTTTTAAGTAATGGAGCATTCACCTTAAGTATGGAAAGATAAAAGAGAAGGCAGGAAAAAAAGGAGGAGATTATGAAACTGGACTATAGCCAACAAAAAAAGTTTCAAGCCAAACCAACTGAGTTTGGAGCAGAAATATTAAAAACCATATGGATGGTTGTCAAAGCTCTTAAGCATTCATATAGGATCTCATTTATGGAGGGGACCTTAGGCAGAATTTCCTACAAAGAGCTACACCAATTAGGAGACAAAAGAAGAACCAGGGTGAATTTAAGGAAGGCAGAATTATGCAATGTCAGAAAGAAAGCAAGCAGCAAAAACAAAACAAATAAAGAATTTGAAAGTTCACAAAGATTCAGGAAATAACCAACCCCCATTTACTTCCTGATTCCACTCCAGTTAATTTAAAGGTTCAAACACAGACTTATTTCCTTTTTTTAATTTGATATTAATATTTTGTAATGAAATTCTGAAAATGTTGACATTTCACATCACATGAATAATTATTGATTGATCAGTTATGTGCCATCAAGCTGGTGTTGACTCTTAGAATCACACTGAAAGATTTACTCCATTACAATCTATTCCTAACCTGATCTTTCAGGTTTTCCAATGTTACACCCATCACTACTGTTCATTCACCTTGTTGATGATGATCCTTTTCTCTGTCCTTCTACCTTTCTCAGCATTCCCCAGAGCACTAGTTCTTCACTAAAACATATGAAGAACAGCTGCAGGATTTTGGTTTGACTAGTCTAAAGAAAAGAAGAATTAGGGGTGACATGATACCAATATTCCAGTACTTGAGGGGCTGCCACAAAGAAGAGGGGGTCAAATTATTCTTCAAAGCACTGGAGGGGGCAGGGTTAGGGTTAGGGTCTTAATCACTTATTTATGCCGTGCATGAGAACTCTGGGTTGATTTATTCAGTGTTCAATTTGTTTGTTTTCTTGACTCCCCATGTTATTCTCAGAAGTCTTCTATAATACCAAAATTCAAAAATGTCAATGCTATTTCTACCTTGCTTTTTCAAAGTCCCACTTTTGTTTCCATAGAGTATCATACCGAATAACATTCTTTGCACTATTCTAATCTTTATAGGCATGTACCCACAATGACATTTAAATATCTTTTCCATATCTGGTCTATGGAGTATTAGCTGCAGAGTACTTCTTTACTCCTAGATATCTTTTTAGTTAGTTCTAAAACTGGTTGATGTCATTAGTTTTATTTTGCTTATATTTAATTTTAGTGCCATATTTTCACTGTGCTTTTTGACTTTTATTAGTAGAACTTGCAGATCCTTTGCCTTCTATCATAGTATCATTAGCATAGTGCACATTATTCATGGTTTTCCTTTTTTAAAACCACACTAGTTGGGAAATTCCCAATCAGTCAAGTAGGAAAAATCAAGTTGGGAATTAGCTTTGAGTTGTGAAGCTGCAAGAGACCCAGGGTAGATTTTGCCCTCCCCCATGGGATTTCCATGGAACCTGATCTGGTTGTTACCAAGGAAAGACAAGACCAAGTTTGGAGAGATTCTTATACTATAAGTAGTAGAGCATAATTAAGTAGTGAACTTAAACTTTCTTGTGTGGCTGTGGCTGTGTGGGCCTGACACACATCTTTTTCCAACCCAGCTTCCTTTAATATTCAGCATATAGGGCTGAATAAACAATGGGAAAGGGCACAGCCTTGTCTCACTCCTTTGATAACTTGGAGCCAGACTGTTTTATCAGACTTATTATTGTAGTTTTCTGAAACCTGTGCATAGGTTTCCCCATGAATAAATGAAATATTCTGGGTTTCCCATTTTTCTAAGCACGTGCCAGAACTTGATGTAATTTATTCAACCAAAGGCCTTTCTATAATCAATAAAGCACAGAAAGCATATAATGACTTCTTTTTAGCTTTTTCAGTTATCCAATGTACATCAGCAGGACCGAGGACAACTTGCTGTGCCTAACTTGTTGCAACCAACTCATCCTGGATAATTTGCTGCAGGCCAACTTGCTAGAGGACAAGAATTACACTAATATTGAAGAAATGGTGAAATACAAACATTAAAGAAAGGATGCAAAAGGAGGGACAAAATGAAATGTGAATGACAAAAATTATTATTTTTTTATTTTAAATAATTAATTTGAATTGTTGAATTGTCTTGTGGCAAGTTGTTCCATGATGAAGTTGGTCATGGTGACTTGACTGTAATGAGTTGATCACTCTGATTTGGCTGTGATGAGTTGGCCACATTGAGTTGGCTGTGGTGAGTTGGCTGCAGTAAATTGGCCAGGGCGAGTTGCCCCATTCCAATATCAGCAATAGTATTTCATGTTCCTTACTCTTTATTAAAGCCTGCTTGAAAAATTTGCTTTTCTTTTGCCATGTATACCTCTGATCTGCATGGATGATTCTAAGCATTTTATTGCTAGCATGTGAAAGTATCTATGGTAGTCATTTGTAATTCATTGCTCACCTGCATCTAATCCAGTTACAGGTAAAACAAAAACTGTACATCCCAGTCAACTATCTTTATTACTTTCTTAAGCTATTTTGTACAGACACAAATACTACTTCATGCAGTGACCAGAAAGTGATGGACATGCTTTAAAATTATTTGGTAAAGCCTGCATAATAGCACCAGAAGACATGGCAGTTTCACATCATTCACGAGGTGCAATTTGCTACTTTTAGCCTTTGCTTTCACAGCAACATTTTATGTAGTACAGACAATTTACTACTCACCATCTCTCTCTATATCTTCTTTTTTTAAAAAGTTTAGAACAATTGCTAACTCAGGCTGAACTTTGGCAACTTATGTTGCAAATATTTCTCCCCATAGATTTCCCCTGTGCCCCCCAACTCTGCTTAGTTTGCTTTGTACTGGGATTTTATCTTCAGACTACATGGTGTTTTATTTATCCAGACAGGCTGAATAACATTCCTCTCTTCCTTCAAACTCTAAAGATAAATTGTTATGGTAGTGTAAAACTGGGACAAATTTCTGATTTAGCTGCTACTAAGATCACCCGGTAATCTTCCATTGCCTTTGGGGTCTTTTGTTGTTTTTAAATGTGAGTCCTAAAGTAGCTGATCCAACAAAATCAAATTATTATAATCATTCCATTCCCTCCTTTCCTAGATTTTAATGAATCAATCTATCTAGATTTCATGGAAGGTAAAAGAGCAAGAAGTGCTGTTAAAAAAATCATATTTACTGTACATGGATCCCCTTGAATAAATCTCTGGAAGAGAGCATACTTCCTAGCTGAAAAGTACTGATAAGGTAAACTTAGGATTCATGTAGTGATGTGAATGAATAAAACTTTGATTTTAACACACAGCAAAGGTATTTGATTATGAATAAAACACACACGCACGCGCACACACACACACACACACTGTTGAATATTAACAGGTGAGATCAGTTAGCTCTAACTTGGATGGTTTGATGGCCCTATATAGTTTTTCTGATAATATCTGGTATGAAAAGCTATTTTGCCAGGGGCCATAGTACCCAAAGCTCCTACTAGCTCTGCCTTGTCATTCCTTAGAAGTAAACTTCTTGACAAGAGCTGGTCCGCCGAATCATGTTTGACATTATCTTGCTTCAAAGGGGCTGCTTGTGCATACATGCACCTTTGATCAAATACTCAAGACACTTCTTTCTCAGGTCACACATAGACTTCTGGACTAGCATTAATTTCTTTCCCCCACTAGAAATCCAGCATCTCATTTTTGAAATGAAAATTTGAAATTATTCATGAAATAATTCTGCTGAAAATATATGGTCAATGTGAGCAGCCTCTCTCAACAAGAAAAGAAGGTTCCAAGTTTCATAAAGCTGAAACATAACATTTGCAACAGCTCACAAAGCCTTGAACACAAACAAAGCCTTGAAAACAGCAAACAGTGAATAAAACAACACACATACAAAGCCTTGAACACAAACCTTAGAACCTCTCAGGAAAAAAAAATCCTGCCTTTTCTTGTTCTCCACCTCCAATTCTACTATTGGTATTACTTGGTATTACTTGTACAAAAAAAAAGAATTTATTTCCCTTCACTCATTTCTTGATTGTTGACATTCACCTTCACAATTATAGATACTATTGAAAGACATTAATCAACACAGCTTCTGGGTCCTAAACTCAAAAGTGGCAGTGATGGTGTTAGTAAAATTAAAGTGATGCATGGATGCCAGTGCAATTTACTTTATATGTTGAGTAGAAATGAATTTTAAAGGTTAATTTGAGTAGAAAAATATGTTCTAAAGACAGATGTTAAAGATGTGAAAGGTATGCTGTACAAATCTGTTTGTACTTAGCAAGGATTGACTGGCTCTACTTTTTCTTGCTCCTCTCACAAATAACACCTTGACAAAATGCCTAAGAATCAAATGAGATCCAGAAATAGTAAGCACTCTTGATATAAAATAGATAGTGTGATGCAGGGTTGAATTAACAATATCTGTATTGGGTCAAAGATGTCCAACAGACCAAAATTCAATGCATGGATTTGGAGGAGGGTTTTTATCAGTTTTTATAATATGTTTAAAATATAACAAAACAGTGAAACAAAATATTAGGCCAGTTTGAAAAGTGGAAACAGTTTGAGAAAAAAACAAGGAAGATTTAACAGAATTAGCAAATTATGTAAAGCAGGGATCCATTCTCTAATGTGATTCAATTTGAAAAATTAAAAATTATAAGGACACTCAAGTCAATGTATAGATAAAGTATAATGGAATAATTGTGTGTATTAATAGATGTTTGCAAATTTTGTGATATTAAAAAGCATATTATTATATGGTCTGTACAACAAGACTAAATGGTAAATAATGGAACATTCTTCAAAGTAATTTGAAAGCTAGATTTGTAAGGTAATTTCTTTATTTTAGTAATTTATTGTTTGATATTATTATTCCTCATTTTAAGATGTGGCAATACAGCAGTAAGGCAATAGGTTATATCCCAGGTACTATTCACTGCCTTTGAGAGAAATATCTTCAACATTCAAAAAGTGTACAATGTTCTACAAGCAAATAACAAGGCAGCCTGATGGGATTACCCATATAGGGTCTAATGGCAGAATCAGTCATGCAATGATTTGAATCCATAGCCCAACCTACCATCCAACCAAAATTTTGGACATGCTATGTCAACAACACCTTCATCATCATCAAACGCTCCCAAATTGAAGAAACACACCAGCTACTCAATAACATATTTCCTGGGATCAAATTCACACATGAAGAGAAAACAGACAAAAGATTCCCATTCCTTGATATTGATATAACTAGGCAACAGAGAACTGGAAACACAAGTCTACTGCAAACCCACTTACATAGACCAGATCTTCAGCTTCACAATAAATCACCCCACTGCACACAAAAGAAACTGCTTCCAGATCCTCTTCCAGCCAGGACACACTGCAGCACACAGCACTAAGAAAAGTGGAAGAGAAACAGCTGGTTGATGTCTTTCTCTGCAATGGCTATCCAAAAAACTTTGTATTCAAAAACGCAGCACCTAAACTGCAACATAACACACAGCCAACCACCCTGAAAAACTAACCCTAAAAAAGGGATGTCAGAAATGACAGCCAGAATTCTCCAACCTATAGGAATAACAATACCCTACAAACTCACTGCCACACTCCACCAGGAATTATCCAGAACCAAAGACAATATACAGAAGAATTAAAGAAACAATGTAATTTACAAAATCAATTGTAACGATTGAAACAAATTCTACATGGGAGAAACATTATGTCAATTGAAAACCAAGATCCATGAACACCAGTTGGCAGTCAGACGCCACGATCCCAAATCCCTAATCTCTACCTACACTGACACTGAATAGCATCAATTTGATTGGAGCAATACAATAATCATTGCCCACACTATCATCTGCCACACACATGAGTTTATTGAAACCTGGCACTCCACAAGCAATTCCACATCAACCTACAATCAGCCTATGAACTCCTGATAATTCAAATCAACCACACAACCAACTAGTGACTGCACTGACTTTCAGCCAACCCACAAACTCCCCAACCAGCACTTCACCTTCCAATGACCCTCACCTGATGTGATCTCTCCATCACAAGGTCCATCACTAGACCCTCATCTGACCCTCCCATCACAAGACCTACTGACCACTCAAAGCCCTTATAAGCAGAAGAACATCAACACTGACATTCTCTAAATTCCGCTGAAGAAGTTGCCTACCTTGTCTGGTAATGAAACATTCAGAAAGCAACCCGCAAGCTCAGAGAACAAACCTCCACTCTCAATGTTAATATTCATTTATGTAAGATGCATTTTTCCTGTAGTACCTTCTTGTTGTTCTAGATCAGTGGTTCCCAACCTTCCTAATGCCGCGACCCACGCCCTGCCACCGCACCCCCACCGTGACCCACCCCGCCACCGCCATTTGGGTTCTTTTACCCTCTGCGCATGCGCAAAGCGTGCTGCGCATGCACAGACAGTAAAATAACCCAGCAAGGTGGAGCGCGGTGGGGGCGCGGGTTGTGGGGCGCGATATGGCCAGGTTTGTGGCAGTGGGGGGGGGGAGCTGAGGATGCCAGGGCGACCCCTGGGAAATGATCGTTCGACCCCCAAAGGGGTCCCGACCCCCAGGTTGGGAACCGCTGTTCTAGATCATTTCACTCCAAGACCCATTCCAAACAACCTTAACAGTGGAAGAGAGGCATTTAAACCAAAACAAATGCTTCTATCGTCCTTGAATAACCCCTGAAGAAGTCAGAGAGGAAGCAACTTGCATCCAGATCAAATAACTTCCTTTATTATTCATTCATTCATTCATTCATTCATTCATTCATTCATTCATTCATTCTTTTTTCCCAAAGATGAAATACAAAATGCAGAATAAAAAAACAAAACAAGAATTACAAACAAGACACAGAGAAGAAGTGTATATAACAAATATAAAACTAACAGTAAACATATAACCTCCAGCGCTAGCTGAATGCTGATACCTGTATCTTATGCAAATCTAACAGGTTCCCTCCCCCTTACGTTGTGGATCTACAAATAGCGAAAATGTCAAGTGAGGAAATCAGGAGTTTGGGCAGTTCAAATGTATACAGTATAAGGGTTTATTGCAAGCTTAAACTCCCTATAAGAATCTGAACTACTAACCGTCAAAGCAAATTGGCAATAGATAAGAGTCAGAATTCAAGGTGGACAGGATTTAGATCTCTTGGGACTTGAGACTGATGACTTTTTTGACCCATCCTTTGGGCTCAGCCTGGTCATCTCCTACTTATATATTTTCTATTTATACTTGACAAATTACTATTTTAATCACATTCTCTTTACAAATATCCCAAATATTCAAATCTATTGTCTGTCAATCAGATCGATCTAATACCTGTTCATTGTAAGAACGCTCTTAACTGTTAACCCAAAAATATACATTAAACATTAAAGCCCTCTGTTAACAATCCATTTTTGTATTTAACTCACAGAAAATCCACAAATGGCTTTCAATCTCTTATAAACTTGCCCAAACCATTGTCTCTAATTAATTCAGTTAATCAGTTAATTTTGCCATCTTGCCAACTCAGTCAATTTCAAAATCCATTCCTGCACTGTTGGTATTCCTTTTTCTTTCCAATATTTGGCAAACACAATCCATATACGCTACAGAAATAAGGTTCCAAAATGTTTTATCCATAATACTCGAGAAGAAAGCTTTAGGTTTCATTAATATTTGCATTTTAAATATTTTCTGTATAACCATTATAATATTTATTCAATATGATTTACCATGTTTATCATCAGATATGATAAAATGTAGCTGTAGTTTGTTTACATTTCCAACTTTTGTTGGAAGTTCCATTATACATTCTTGCCAACCTGCCTGTAGTCAAGGACCACCAATACATCATCTTATAAAAGTTTTATTTCAAGCTGTAATTTAAAGTAAACTTTAAATTGTTGATCCACTATCATTTTATTTTTTAATATTTGTCAAATAATGGACATGCATTTATCCCAAGCACGTTTAAACTCAGTTATTGATGATTGACCAGTACATCTGCTGGAAGTTGTTTCCAAGCTTCCACTACTCTTTCTGTGAAGTAATACTTTCTAATATTTCTTTTGAACTTCCCTCCTGTCAGTCAGATGTTATGACCCTGTGTTCTTGATTTTTGCTTAACATTGAAAATATTGCCTTACAGTCTTAGTATATTTAAAGATTTCAATTAAAATATTTCAGTTAGCAACATAAATTTTGGGCTCAATTGTGATCATAACTCAAGGACTACCTGTATTGGAAAATTGACATCAAAAAATTCTATTTCCTGCTTTTCTCTTCTCAACCTGCTTCTGCCACTGCTGCCAGTTTTCCAGTTCGCTGCAGAGTAGAGAACTGAAGCAGAAGATCCTTACCCCATTTCAATAGGAGGAAGGAAACAGGTCCTTTGGGTGATCAGAGAACTGCCACCCAAAAAAATTGATTTCCATTCTTCTCTCCCTGCTTCTCCTGCTAGCGTGGGCTGTTATGAGAAGTGGGAAATATGACTGTTGGAGAATGTTGAAATTGATTTCCCAATGCCATAAATTGAATAGCTTTCAAAATCTATAGCTAGGGATTAGAATGCGTACCAGGAGTGGCCTTAGGTGACTGGTGGGAGCAGGGTGGGTCCCACCATTAAACTTTGATTTTTTTCAACTTTGATTTCTAGGCATGGTTTGTGCTAATGAAAGTAGAAAAATACAACAATTGAAAAAAATTGTCTTTTTAAAATATTCATAAAAGAGCTGATAAATTTATACAATATGCAAACGACAAAACACAAATGTGGCCTGTGGTCTTGGGTGACTTGGTCTTGGGTCCTTATTAAAAACAACTACACAATAAAGGAACTAAAGTTTGTTAAAAAAAAACCATTAAAATGTTCTTTCCATCTGGCTTGAGGAAAGATTTGGAAGAAATAGAAATCATGACAGACCACAATGCAATCAAGGTAATATGGAAAGGACATAAATTAAAACGAAGATGGACAATGAATCAGGAAATATTGAAGGAGAAGGAATTTACACAAATGATGGAGAAGGAACTCAAAATATTTTTTAAATAAATGTAAAAGAGGACACCTCACTTCAAAATATGTGGGACACCACTAAAGCCTATATTTGAGGCCTCACCATAGCATACACGGCCAAAAGAAACAAGAAAAGAAAATTAAAACAAGAATTATTACAAGAAGAACTTTAAAAAGCTGAAGTAGAGCTCCAGAGCAACCCTCAAAACATAAAAATCAAGAGAAGAAGACACATAATTTATCATAAATCTAATCTTCTTATGCAAGAAGAATTTGCCCAAAAGCTGAAAATGACGAAACAAAATTACTTTGAACACGCTAATAAACCCAGGCGATGGCTAGCCTATAAACTTAAAAAAGAAAAAGAAAAAAGAACAATAACTCAACTACAGGATGAAGAGGGGAACATGTACTATAAGAGTGGGGGGAGGGAGAGAAATTAGTACAATATTTTTTCAAAATCTATATTGACAGGAAAATATAATGGAGGACAATATTAAACAATACATAGACGGAACAAATAGTGGAATTGAAAATAGTGGAATCAAGAAGGGAATTTCTTAATGAGAAAATATCAGTGATGGAGTTGGTAGAGGTGAGGAAGAAACAAAAGAATAACAAATCACCAGGCCCAGATGGAATTCTGGCAGAACTCTACAAGAAAATACAAGAACCTAGACTAATTTTGGAAATTTTTAACGATGCACTAATGAATGCAAATATACCACAATCTTGGGCAGAAGCCTCATTTCACTTATCTCCAAAGAAGACACAGACCCCCACATAAATTAGAAACTATAGGCCTATTTCGCTATTGAATGTGGACTACAAGATATTTGCAGCTATCATCTTAGAAAGACTTTAAAAAGTTCTAAATGAAATAATACATACAGACCAAAATGGTTTTCTTCCAAGAAGGAATATAAAAAGTAATATAAGAACAATAATCAACACATTAGAATATTATGAAGCCCATCCTGGAAAACAAACACCCCTAACTTTCCTCGACGCGCAGAAAGCCTTTGACAACTTAAACTGGGAAATTCATAATTTTACAATTGGAAAAAATGAACTTTGGAGAAAAATTTATAAGAATGGTCCAAAAAATATATACAACTCAAACGGCAAGGATAATAATAAATGGAGACACCACTGGAAATTTTTTTTTTATTCAAAAAGTTTTATTAGTACAAAGTACAAGCATTTTTATCAATTTTCTCCCCCCATCCCCCCTACCCACTCCCTCCCCTCCCCCCCCGGACTTCCCAGAAAAAGTACAGGGCATAGTATTCAATAACATAAATTTAAATTAAATTAAAATAACTTCTTAGATCCCTCATTTTATCGGCATCTTTAACTCCAGATTAGAACTATTCAAAATGTTAAAAATTAAAGAGAAAGTAAACAAGTGAAAAACAAAAAAAGCAAAATAACAAATAAAAAAGAAACAAAGATGAACCTCATACACTAAACTTAGTCATAACTCAAACATTATTAATAGCATAATTTTACAATATACCAAAGTATTAACTTCCCAATATTTTATATATATATATATATATATATATATATATATATATATATATATATATATATATATATATATATATATATATATATATATATATATATATATATATATATATATATATATATATATATATATATATATATATATATAATAATTGGCTAACCCCTTATATTTCAACACCCTTAAACTTAGTTAAAATCCACCCACTTATTAATAACATAATATTATATATATAACATTTCCTCTGAACCTCAAACCGTAAAATACACCTTCGTAACAATATTCCTATACCTTAAGGTATCACCTCAGAGTATATATTATCTACTATACTAAAAATAGTAACCAAAATATATAATAATAATAATAAAAAGAATAAAAACCAACTCTTTATACCTCTAAATTTTTAAACTTAATCCCTATATCCTCAAAATAATGATACCAAAATATTACACTATATCCAATTTATAACTTCAAAATATTTGATATGAAAATACCATCAATAAACAATATTAATATTTCAGGTCCCCAAATTATTGATAACGAAATACTCTATATCAAATTTATAACTCCAAAATATATAATATATATCTAAAAAACAATCTAGGAATAAAATATAATACCAATAATAGACAATATTAATACAACATATATATTAAAAAAAAAGAAAAAAATGATTACAATCTTGTTCATCTTTCCAACCATCCTATAAGTTTCAACACCATCTGTCCTTTGGCCATTTCCAATCTGTCGCTTCAGCTGTCATCTGATCCCATTCCTCCGTCTCCTTATCCACGTCATAAACATCTGTCTGGCTCTGCCACTCTTTTGGAATCATCGAAATTATTTCCTCTTGATCACATATATCTGGATTTCCCTTCTCCTCCTCCCTTATTTCCATGCCTTTTTCCACTGGAATTTTAGAAATATCAGCCTTTAAAACATTGATGTAGAATTCTGTAGCTTTCTTTATTGTATTTAGTCCATATCTTTTTCCCAAGAATTTTACAGTTACTCCTGTTAGTACATTCCATTTATATTGTAAATTTTGTATTTTTAATTCCTGAACCAAAAACGAATATTCTCTTCTATCTTTAAGCATCTTGGCAGGGATTTCTTTCCATATCTTTATTTCTTGACCATTTGCCTGAAGATTTTTATTATAAGTCGCCTGTATGATTCTGTTTCGCAAAGCTCTAGTAGTGAAGTATATTACAATATCCCTTGGCAAGTGGTTTTGTTTTGCATACCAAGAATTGATTCTGTATACTTTATCGATTTTTGTAGCCAATTCATCTTTAGACAATCCAGACACCTGCTCCAGTGGCTCTGTCATTCTTTCTTTCAGATTTTCAAATTTTTTTTCTTTCAAGCCCCTGACTCTTATAGCAAATTTCATCTCTTGAAATTGAGAGATCATCGCTTCTTTTTCCAATTTTAATATATCATTTTGAACCTTGGTTATATATTCTTCTGAAATTGTTATATTTTGCTTATTTTTTTCCAAATCCTTCTCCAAAATTTCCATATTCACTGCTAATCCTTTGCAAACTTTCACCACATCCGCTCTCAATTGTAGATTCATCTTCTCCATAGCAGCCTGCATCTTTTTTTCTATCTCAACAAGTTTTAAATTAAATTCTAAAATTAACTCATTTTTCAAAAGTTTCAGGGTATTAAAAAAAGTCTCAGGTGTTAAAGAATCAGGCATAGGTTGTTTCTTTAAAATATGATCAAAAGAGTACTCAGTTCTTTTATTCACTACAGTCTTTTCAAGTTTAGAAGCCATTTCAATATTTTCAAAAAAAAGACAAAGAAGAGAGGAAGAGGAAACCCAGATCTTTACTTAAAAAAGAAAATTCTTTTCCAAGTCCAGAGCCATTTAGATTTTTCCTTCTATAAAACTATAACTTAATTCAAAGAAGAGAAAAAAAAAAGGGAAAAAAATCATCCTTCAAATCAAAGGTTTCCAGAGGAAAGGGCTGGTAACAAAGCAAAAATAACTTTCTCTTTTACACCACAGTTGCCAATCGCCATCTTGTTGCCACTCCTTATTAAGTTACTTTGTTTCTTCCATCTTAAAAACCCAGGAATGGAGTTAAAGTACAAACTATTACCTCCAGGACTCCTGTCTTCTTCTGGCTGCTCTCTGTATTTTTAAAATAATTGTACCTCCTTTAAAGCAGCAGCGGTGGTCGCGGCATCTTGCTCCGCTTTAAAAGCGGAAGCTTCCAATCTTCCGGAGCAGCTGACAGGCTACCTGGGGAGCCCTTACCCTACGCGCCCCAAGTTGGTTTTTAGGGCACTAGGAGGGCTCTACCCCACCTGTCTCGCTCTCATCTCTCCCCTTCGCCCGGGGAGAGATTTTCAAGCCGCCAGACAGCTGTTCTGGCGGCTTTTACAGAAGATCGGAGGTGCGCCCTGCAAAGAGCGCCAGCGACGCCGTCGGAGCCGGAACCGGAAGCCACCACTGGAAATTTTAATATCATGAAGGGAGTGAGACAAGGATGCCCTCTAGCCCCTCTGTTATACATCCTGACCCTAGAAGTACTATTAATTAGGATTAGAGCCGATGAGGAAATAAAAGGTCTTCAAAATAAAAAAGAAGTGTACAAACTCCAAGCATTCACAGACGATGTAGTATTCATACTAGAACAGCCATTACAGACCAGAACTAAACTGCTCCAACATATAGAAGACTACGGAAGAGTAGCAGGACTTAAAATCAATAAAAACAAAACAAAAGCAATAACGAAAATTTTTATGAAAAAACAAGAAAGAGAATGGGAAGAGAGAACGGGCATACAGGTCATGAAAAAAATAAAATATCTGGGAATTTGGATAACATCTAAATGTTCAACCTTAAAGCAGGACAACTATGGTAGACTAGTTCAATATATAAAAAAAGACTTAGAAATCTGGAAGAACCTTCAACTATCTTTTATAGGTAGGATCGCCTCCACTAAAATGAACATATTGCCCAGAATTTTATTCTTATTTCAGGTAATACCAATAAAACTAGGGAAATGATTTTTAATGAGTTAAACAAGATAATAATAAATTACATATGGCAAGGGAAAAAATCATGAATTAAACTAAAATCTTTACAAGATAAGAGAGAAAGAGGAGGATTTGGCCTTCCCGACTGGGATACCTATTACCACGCAGCAGCCCTTACCTGGATTAAAGATTGGATATTACTCAAAAACAAAAGAATCCTGACCCTGGAAGGACACAATCTCCAGAGAGGCTGGCATGCCTTTCTGTGGGATGGTAAAAGTAAGACTCATAACTACGTCCAAAGACATCAAATTAGAGACGCACTTATACAAATTTGGCTAAAAATCAAAAGAAATCACTATAACAAAATACCCACCTGGCTGAATGAAGACATATAAAGAAATATTAAAGAAACAAGGAGAACTGAAAACAAGAATAGAATTAAAGGAGCAAGGTATAGAAATCGACTGGTGACTGTACTTACAGATAAAATCTAGACATAAAAAAGACACAGAACAATATGGATTCCAAAAAGAAGAAAACGAATTAGATAAGATTATATTATATTATATTAGGACCGGAGGATAAAATGATCACAAAATTCTATAACTATCTGTTGAGCTATAAGATGGAAGAAGAGGTTGTAAAGGAGGTGATGATTTATTTATTTATTTATTTTGGCTTTCTTATATGCCACCCAACTCCCGAGGGACTCAGGGCGGCGTACAGCAAAAAAGAATATAAGAACAACCAACAATAAACATTGCTTAAAATCAATATAAAAATTAAAAATTCAATATTAGAACCCTCCAACAACCATACATACTCGGGGGTGAGCTCGAATGGATTAGACTCTACCCCCAGCCTGCAGGAAAAGCCATGTCTTAACGGCTTTTCGGAAGGCCAGCAGGGTGGGGATGGTACGGGTCTCCGGAGGAAGTTGGTTCCAGAGCGCGGGGCCCGCCACAGAGAAGGCCCTCCCCCTAGGGCCCACCAGCCGGCATTGCTTGGCTGACGGGACCTGGAGGAGGCCAACTCTGTGGGCCCTAACCGGTCAAAGGGAAGTGTGAGGCAGAATGCGGTCCCGGAGATAGCCTGGTCCTATGCCATGAAGGGCTTTAAAGATGATGATCAACACCTTGAATTGGACCCGGAGACCGATGGGCAACCAATGCAGCTGGCGGAGTATAGGTGTCACGTGGGTGTACCTTGGCACACCCACCACAGCACGCACAGCCGCATTTTGCACCAACTGAAGTCTCCGGATACTCTTCAAGGGTAGCCCCATGTAGAGCGCGTTGCAGTAGTCCAAATGATAACTTCGGTTATAACATAGAATTGGAAAAATGGGAGAAAATCTGGAGTAAAAGCTACAAAATGACAAAGTCTGTTGCACACAAAGAAAACATTTATAAAATGTTTTACAGAAGGCATCTTCTACCAGCAAGGATTGCAAAAATGTACTACAACACCTCGCCAGAATGTTGGAAATGCAAACACAATACCGGAACATACTACCACATGTGGTGGTCATGCCCCAAAGCAAAACAATATTGGCAAAGGACAAAGAAATGGATTGAAGAGATAACTAGCAAAGTATAGAAATGAAACCGGAACTATTTTTACTAGGGATATTTACAGGGAACCAGGATAAAAAGACTCAATATTTAATTCTACATATCATCATAGCAGTGCATGATCAAAAAAAATCTTAGAGTGTGCAGAGATGGACAGGCTTACACAAGAAATGAATGACAAAGAGGAATCAGATTACTATAAGATATGGTATGACTGGTATAAATGGTTAAATAATAGATGGATAGGTCATGTATGATTAAAGTTAAGAAGGCATAGAAGTTTGAAAGGTGCTAAGAAATTGTAAAAATGAAATATCTTTGTATTTAACAGTACTATTGTAAATTTGATAGATAAGAAAGGAAAATATTATTGTTTAATATAAAAACAAAATTATGCAAGGATGGATATATATATCTTTTCTTTTTTTAAAAAAACAGTTCTTTCCTCCAGCAAATCACTACAGCTATGATCAGGCCAGCAATCTGGTTAGCAGTCTGGTTTTAGGGGAGAGAGGAAAGAGCAGAGCTGTTTTTTGAGTTCTTCAGGCAAATGACTGGCAAACAGACAATTTATGCTTTAAAAAAAAAACCTAGTCCACAAAATGCACAAAAGACCATCAGCAATTTGTACATCTGCATGCACAAAAAAATAGCAGACAACCATATACAGTTTAGAAAATCTTGCTATCTGTTGTAATGATCTAAATTCAAATTCAACCAAGTTCCAGACCATTTCATTTCAGCCCATTTTGCATGTAAAATAGGAAAAGATGGGAAATAGATTTCTTTCATATATAATTTTTCAGCTCAAAAACTACATTCCAATATTTTCAAAAGTCCAAGTTTTTCAAAATTAGAAAAACTAGGTTTGCAAAGCTGTTTGTGTGCATTATATCAAATGAACTTAAAACCATGGGGTGCCAATATCATGTAACTTGTGAAAATTTGAATACGAGAAGATGCCTGTTTATGTTTGTGAAACAGCAGCTCATTGTGATGTCACAGAAATTTTAGAGGTGTATAGAGATGTCTTGAAATTCCCTACCCTGTTTGGGGCAGAGGAAAGAAGAAATTCTTGAACTATTCCTCAGGGAAAAATTCATCATTAACAGTGGTATAGAATAACATATTTCTGTTTTCCTATGTATGAAGGGGAATTCGTTTCCTTTGGTTTTGCTAATGGCATAAATGACTATGATGCCAATAAGGTTATCTTACACACTATTGCATGATCTCTAGATATTCTTACTCTGTGGCATAAGGTGAGGAGAGGAATAGAAGTTGCACAAAGTAGTGGATAATATTTGATGAACAAATGTAAACATTGTTTAAATGAGGTTTAAAAAGGATTTTTCTTTAAAGAAATAATGCCATATTCAGTATAACATTGAGCCTGTGACAGATGGGTAAACTTTGGCAGGTTCACAAATACGGAAAAAAATCAAACTGAAACTTACTTTATCTGATAAAATAATATAAAATGTGGCACCCCAAATATAATAGATGGGGTAAAAAAAAATACATTTTTATTATACATAACTTGGGAATATAATGCTATTTTCTCACCTGAAAAAAGTCATTGTGTTTTAAGATTTATTTATAGCCAATATGGATTGGCCTAATTTGAATTGTGGATTAGCCTAATTTGAACTAATATGGATTATTTTATTGTTAGCTATTTAACATACATGTTCTTAATAATCCACAGAGATGTCCAGAGATTCCATTTGCATTCCAATGTACAGGTATGTACCTCAGTTTGAGCTTAATCATCTGCATTTTGCTGATCTGTTTTTGAAAAGTCTGGACAGGAATGGAGACTCTTTCATGCCTTTATCTTGTAAACATCAGCCTGAGGTTATACAGTGCTGAATCAAAACCCATAAAAAAATAAAAATGAGTAAATAGAACAAGAAGGCAGTGTTGTGTGGTGGTTGTGGTGGTGGTGGTGGTGGCGGAGGAGGACGAGGACGAGGAGGAAGAAGAAGGAGAAGGAGGAGGAGGAGGAGAAGGAGGAGGAGAAGGAAAAGAAGGAGAAGGAGAAGGAGAAGGAGAAGGAGAAGGAGAAGAAGGAGAAGAAATATTATGTCTGATTTAAAATAAAAAGATGAATTTATGTCAATGTTTAAAACTCTGAACCAAAGTATGAGAATTACCTGGAACAAAAACATTCCTGAATGTGGTAAATTAATATACAGCATATGAATGACAAATTTATGAACTAGAAGTAATGTTGAATTGTGAGCTTATCAAGCAAGAGGGCTAAAGCTTATTTTTAAGTTTCTATATTGCATCAGTTGCAGTTCTGAATATAAATAGAAACTGGATTTTTTTTAAAAAAAGGAGTTGGGAAATATATTGAATTCTGTCTTCTCAGATATACAAGTCTGAGAATGCAGTTATTTTATTTATTTACTAGTTGGTTTTATGAAAGAACACTTAGTTAAATCTGAACTGGTACATTCCAACAGTTTCAGCACTTTATATTCTGTTTCTAAGTACTGTATCTCAAGAAAGGATGAAAATCAAGACTTAGGCCATGACACTGTAAAAAGAAAAAAGTCAGTCTCATTAAACCAAGAGACAAGGGAATGTGCCATTCTTGCTCTAGCTGTAGCCTTCAAAGAACTTTAAATTCTCACTTCCTTTGCTATCCACCTTAGGAAATTGCATATTAACTGCTTTAAAGAAGTTGGGCACCTTCAAAATGACAAAGGTTGGAAACACTGGATGTGTGCTTTCAATGTAATATATGAAAATGAAACTATCTTTATGAACTTTAACAATTCAAATTAAACAGCAAAAACAATATTTTGTCTATTGAAAGTTTAAAATGAATTAAGGGCTCAAAAGATGTTAATTTTTAATATTCAAGATTTTGAAATTATTATTAAAGAATAAATGCATTTCCATAGGAAATAAAAATGACATTCAGTATTGGAGACATAACAGGAGACTTAACCTAGTAGTGTTCAAATATATTGTAGAAGAATGACAATGGGATTTTGAATCAATCATGTGAGTAATGTTGTGAATTTTTACTGCTGTCCGACCTATTCAGGATGTCTTGTTGACTTGACACTATATTTTGACTTGTCTGTCAGAGGTGGGTTCCTACCGGTCCTAACCGGTTCTATAGAACCGGTAGTAAACCAATGGTGAGGTCACAGAGCCAGTTCTGTCGGTGCTGGTCCGTGGGCGCCGCCATCTTGTTTTTAGCTCTCTCTTTTTGCTATATTTTGCTGCTTTTTGCTTCTGCGCATGCGCAGAAGCTGAGTTTTCGACAGTGCGCATGCGCGCGTGCACTCAAAGCACGTGCATGCCCGCTTGGTGCACAATGCACGTGCAGCCACGTGGTGTGGGAGGAAGCGAACCAGTGGCCAGTTAGAACCCACCCCTATTGTATGTGCTTCCTCTATTTCAAATATTGTATGAAAGCAGCTGTGGACAATATGGAGGTCTACAGAGAGATTCAGGACAAAGACAGAATTGTCTACTTGTGGCTTCAGGAGAAGCAAACCTAATTTGTCTCTCTACTACATCATTTATTTAATCTCACTTTATTACTTTTGGGTATGCAACAATAAAATATAGATCACACAATAAACAAGCAAACAATACATACATTGTATGACTTTTAAAGTATTGTGTTTTTTAATTACAGTCATTGACAGTCATTGGTATAGGTTAAGCTGGATTGAAGTAATAAGGACCGATGTCTCCTCCCCTCAATTATTTTTTATTCATTTGGAAACTTGTAATACACATAAGCGGATACACTGAATTTATGTAGGCTTGCATTAAAGGTAGGAACCCTCGCTTTTTGCCTGCACCTATTTTAGATATGCCAACATAAAACTCTGTGCCATATTGCCCATTTCTTTCTATGCAAGTTCACTATCCTTGAAAATTTATTTGCTTAAATGCAGATGGATATTAAACACATTTTAGAAACTGCCTAGTGTTTCTGTGTATAGAGTCACATACCTAATCAAATCTATCAAATGTATATTAAATGTGTTATTTTCTTCAATGTATATATTATGAATAGCTAAATATATATTTACCATGCTATATCAAAGACACAAAACATACATTATCACTGTTGGCATTACACTATTTCAAAATAGTCATATATTCTTTATTGTTGAACATTTACTCAAATAGAGTAAGGAGAAGCACTGAAATTGCTAAGAGTCATTCATTTACTCGGAAATCATAGTGTTGGAATTTTTTGTTTTCCAGATGAAAAGAAAAAAAACAGCTAGAAAATACACACTCTCCTTGAACAATTCCTTTAGATATATGCATTATCAAAATAACTGAATTTCTTTTTCCTGTAGCAGTAAGTAGCATACAGTTCGCCATGAATTAACAATTAACTGACTAATACTTTTGTCAAACTTGTCTCTATAGTTAATTTCAAAGCATCTGAACAACTTTTAATTTGATGGCAAAGTAGTTATACTGTACAACTGAAGAGGTGACAGGAACAGTGCCCATTGGTCTGGTTCTTGCGAGGTGGTAGCCATACCCTTCATGGGGGGCTGCATCAGCATTATTTAAACCTCCTCAAAGAAAAGGATGTTGCTGGAACAGCATGTCTGGTTGCCTTGCTTCGTGTTCCTGCTTATTATATTCATTGGAAGCTTTTCCAGAAGTTTGGGTTGAATGCAGCAAAAATTACTGGATACACCAAATTGACAAAGTTTTTGAAAATGAACAGGTCACGCTCTTGTGGGACTTTCAAATCCAAACAGACAGACATGTGGCCCACAACACACCTGACATCACTATTATGGAAAATAAAAAAGTCTTGTTCATTGATATTGCAATACCAGGTGATGCACAAATTGAAGAGAAACAGCTATAAAAAATAACGAAATACCACGATCTGCAAATTGAAGTTGAGCGATTGTGGAGGAGAAAATCAATGGTTGTACCAATAATAATAGGAGCCCTTGCAGAAATACTCAAAGGGCTGACTAGATAACTGGAAATTCTGAACTTATCAGACCTGAATATTCTGACTTTATAAGAAACCCACCTTACTCAGAACTGCTTATATACGCAGACACTACCTTAACACCTCTTAGGTTCTTCTGGTTAGGACTTGAACTGTTAAATTTGTACTAGTCCGAGACTGTGAATCGAATTGAAAATTAAAATAAAATAATAAGGATGATGATGATGATGATGATGATGATGAGGAGGAGGAGGAGGAGGAGGAGGAGGAGGAGGAGGAGGAGGAGGAGGAGGAGGAGGAGAAAGATTAAGAGTTGCCAAAGTAATATTAAAAACATAATATAGCGTTATAGAATTTAGATGGAAAAGGATTGTCAGCCTGCAAGCAAGGATGTGTGTGTTTTATTTATGTTCAGCACTTTGTTGGTTGTTTATAATTCTGTTATAAATAATAAATAGATAATTGATGAAAAAGTGCAATGCAGAAAACACTTTCAAGAGATGATAATTCATGGTATAACAGACTCATTTTGAAAACAAGATATGGATGATTATTTTTAAATTTTGATTTTCATGTGTTGTGGAAGAAACAATGTAAGGATGATAATTATATAATGAGAGGATGTACAGATACCATTTTCTTGAAAGGTTACAGTGATTTCTCAACATTATTTTGGCTTTATTTAAAAAGTATAAACTGTCTTGTCAAAAAGGGAGTCTCCAAATTAATATCTTTTTTTTAAAATAGCACCAGTGAAAACCTACAAACTAGGCTTTATTGGAGTTACTGAAACTATTTAAGTTTCAATTAGTATAATTGAAGATTATTAGTATAAAAGAAGAATTGAACAAATTAAGAGGTAATATTGGAGACTGATATTTAACACGGATAAGAAGGCAATTATTTCCTATCTTTTTAATAGTATTATAATAATATTGATCTGAAGGAAGATGTACAAACAGTTTTGATTTATATAAAGCAGTTGTAATGTAATGCCATCAATTATTTTAAATTCTTGATATCTAAAAAATATACTTTTAAAATTCTTTTGATTTATCTATGCTGATTTATCAAATTGAAATGCCAAATCATATTGCCAACTAGTCAAAATTCTGAGAAACACTTATTGTACACCAATACCTGTTCTTTAAAGATCTCAAGATAATAAGAAAATAAATTGCACTTGTTTCATTTTAATTGTAAGCAATTATTTTACTTTGTAAAATAGTGTATATTCTGTAGAAATAGATTCCCATCAATTAACCAGGCAATAATCCTATTAAGTCTTCTACATTCCCATTTTTTGAACTGATTGCATTTATCTGTGTTTAAAATGTGTATAATTGAGGAATAACAGAAAAGGGGAAATATTGGGGACAGAGCCTGACCCCACTTTTTAAAATATCTATGATCAACTTCAGATAGCTAGGATATATATTAATAAAGATCATGGATGCCCACAACTTGGACTCATACCTGCTGCTTGATTATTGCATTTTTAACTTTTTTGTAACACTTGAACTTAATTCTTTCTATTTCATTCTCTCCTACCCCATCTATATCCTTATTGGTTGGGAGTTTTCTTTTCTTTTCTTTTGTATTTGCACTTTTTACAGGAAAAATAAATATGCATATCATTTACTGAGACAGAATAGTTAGTATATGCAGCTGGGAATCAATTATATAAATGAGAGAAAAGGATACAGTTTACAGAGAAATTCAAGATTAGATATGTGATTTTGTTTGATATCTGGAGATTCCTACAGACCAATCAATCAAACAATCAAACAATCAAACAATCAAACAAACAAACAAACAAACAAACAAACAAACAAACAAACAAACAAACAGGTTTCCATTAAATGGTCAGAAAAATGGAAAGGAAAATGCTTGAAAATGCAGAGATATGAATCTTGATTAATTGGCAGCTTATATGCTTGGCCCCATCTTTTGATACAACTAACTTCATAGGACAATGGTTGATCTCTTACACAGAAATTTTCATTTTAATTCTTGAAAATAATAATTTCATCAATTGCTGCGAATTAGTTGAACTCCTTGTTGATTCTAATTAATTAATGGCACTTCATTAAATTATTATTCTCAGAATTTTCTCAATCAATCCATGAGATAAATTAAGTAGCAGATACTGTAATTTAATGCTGTTGTGTAGATGAATGCTAAAAATGGGAAGAAAAAGCAATAACTGATAGAAAAGATGTCACTGTTCTCCCAGCTGCTTTCCCATCAGCAAACTTAAATGCAAGTGCTAGCTACATTTGGAATAATACTGATTATTTTACGGTCATTGGCCTCTTTAATTTTTAATAATAAACTGAGATTATCTCTTGCAATAGTTTGAAACATTAAATTTCAGTTTAATGTTGAATGGACTGAGCTTCCAGTTAATAAGAGTAAACTAGCTGTAAAATTATTGTTTGTACTTTATAATGCAAAACCTAGAGTAAAAGAGTTTTTTTCTTGTTTTTTTTTCCTGTGGTGCTTGAAAAAAATATTATCTACACTCTACTGATAAGCATGTAGCTAATTAAGTCACACCAGGAACTTGAGTGTTCTGGCCAATTAACACATATTACATTCAAAAGATTACATTCAAGCCAACTAAGCATTCTGCTATTATATCAAGCATTAGAAAAATGAGTTTGAGGTTTAAAAAAATTGCTCCCGACTTTTTTTTTTTACTGTGACTACATTCAGATCAAATCAAAGCTTTAATATATTTGAAGACCAGCATAAGAAGGTATAGTAAATTAAAAAGCATAAAATAGGGGCGTGCATAAGCGCACCACTGTGCCTACCGTCGCTGTCCTACTGTCCTATTGTCCTCTTTTATCGGTACCTTTTTACTTATGTTTATACAAACAACTACTATCCTATATATGTTTGACAAAATAAATAAATAAATAAATAAAAATAAAACATTTAAAAATAATAATTATAAAATCTAAAATAAATAAAACAAATATATTTAAAAACAAAAATTTAAAAGGAATCTAAAAGGAAGGGTAGGAGCATTAAATGGGTGTAGGGGAACCTAAAAGTTAGTATATGGCAAACTAAATCCATCACAATGCAGAGCATCTGGAATAACAACAAAATGGTCATTAAAAGTAGTTCATTGCACATGCCATGATGAATTTTAAGGCTGCTGCATAGAATCTGGCAACCTTATATATATTGTAGCAGGATTACTATCTGAAAGTAGCAGGGAAGTGAATAATTCGTATGTGTATCTTAGGTATTCAGGCAATAATGGTGAAATGAGACTAGAATGAATGTCTGCAATACATGCCTTCAAGGAATGCATGCTGCTGTTACCAGATGTTCTATTGTTTCTACTGTGACTACATTAATACTGCCTCATCTGGAAGAAAATATTTATGCAATGAAGAAGACTATTGAAAAGAAAAAATAAATTGGAGCACTATTAGGTAGCTGTAGAAGATTGATATAATCAATTACAGAGAAAAAGATTCCTCATTTTGGTTGCCCATGCATCTACAAAACAGTTTTAGGGGAGACTTCCGGTTTTGGAGCGCTTCATCGCAGACATCCCTCGTTGGATGCCTTTCCGATCTTTGTTAAAAGCCGCCAGAACAGCTGTCTGGCGGCTTTAAAATCTCTTCCCCGGGCAAAGGGGAGAGATGAGAGCCTGACAGGAGGGGTAGAGCCCCCCCAGCGCCTTAGGAGCCATCTGCAGGGCGCGAAGGGAGAGCTCCCCATGCAGCCTGTCTCTAGCTCCGAAGATCCGGAAACCTCTGCCTTTTGCAGAGCTAGATGGAGTGACCAGCCGCTGCTTCAAAAATGGGATTTATAACTACATTTAAACTATAGAAGCAGACAGAGAGAAACAGGCGTGAGATGGGCAAGTACTGAAACCTCTTTTTTTCCTTTTTTTTTCAACTCCTGGGTAAGCTTTCACTTCGGCAAGGGAACAAAGGAAACAGAGTAACAATATGGCGATTGAGAAGTGAAAGTGACTTTCGTTTCCCCAGAGGCTTTTTTTTTTTTTCTTTCTCTCTCTCTTATGGAAACTTTTAACTTGGAAAAATGGTTTTTTCTTTCTCTGTCTCCTAACTCTGGATTAAAGTTATAATAGAAATATTTTCAATAATAAAAGACTATCTGATTTTTAAACTGGAAAGAACTTTAATCAGGCAACTGGCTTTCTTTCTTTTTTGTACTCTTTTGAAACACCAATGGCTTCAAAGTTTGGAAAGACTGTTTTGACTAAAAGAAATGACTATTCATCTGGATATATTTCTAAAATGCAACTTAACACTGAGCTAACACCTCCACAGCTTTTGACACCTGAAAATTTATTAAATAATTTAAAGATTATGAAACATGAACTTACTTTGGAATTTAACCAGAAAATAAGTGAGATAGACCATAAGATGCAGGCTGCTTTGAAGAATATGAATCAACAACTAAGATTTGATGTGTTAGAGGTTTGCAAAGGCTTAGCAACAAATATTGAAGTTTTGGCAGAACGTATTGAAACAAATAAACAAGCTTTGGCAACTTCGGTGAATTACATAGATAAAATCCAAAATGACATTGCAAATTTTGAAAAAGAGGTCTTAATGACTCAGTTCAGATCTATGGAAGTTGCTATAAGGATTAGAGGTTTGAAAGAAGGATTATATGAAAATTTAAAAGGCAGGATGGTTGACATATTGGATCAGGTGTCTGGAATTTCTAAAGCGGAATTGGCTACACAAATCGACAAAACATACAGAATCAACTCGTGGTACGCCAAACAAAAGCATCTACCAAGGGATATTGTCATATATTTTACCACAAGAGCTCTACGGAACAGAATTATACAAGCAACGTTTAACAATAATCTTATGGTGAATGGTCAGGAACTAAAGATTTGGAAAGAAATCCCCTCTAAAATGCTTAAAGCCAGGAAAAGCTATACTTTTTTGATTGATGAATTTAAGAGATTAAATTTACAATATAAATGGGAAGCACCAGTTGGAGTAACAGTGAAATTTTCTGGAAAAAGATACCGGCTCAACACGATAAAAAAAGCTACTGAATTTTATGTCAATGTTCTAAAGGCTGATATATCCAAGATTCCAGAAGAAGGGTGTATGAAAATAAAAGAGGAGGAGGAGGGGAAGCCACCTTCGATGGATCAAAAAGAAATAGACTCAAAAATCCAAAAGGAGTGCCTGAATCAGATAGCTGGGGAAGAGGAGATGGAGGTTTGGGAGCAGATGGGAGACGACTTGACAAATTTGAATTTATTGAACTATTAAAAGATGAACTATCAAGATACAAAATAATGTGATGTTGAAATATATTGGATGGATAGAAACTAATATGATTGTATTTTATCTTTTCCCTATCTAATGATTACTTATGCAATATTTAGTTAAGTTTTATATAACTTTGAGGTTATTTTTAATGTTGATAATATTAGATATATATAGTTTGTTGAAGATTTGTTTATTGTTTATTCTTCTTTTATTTTCTTTTTTTGTTTATTGAAGTTAGCGAATTAATTTAGAATAATATTATCTTATTAATATCATGATGAAATTTAATATTTGATGATTACTTATGTAACATTTAGTTAAGTTTTATCTTAGAGGTTATTTCTAATGTCAATAATATTAGTTTAAGATTTGTGTATTTTATATTTAGTTATTACTTATGTAACACTTACCTTGTATAAGATAGAGGACTGAAGGGAGGAGGTAGGAGGTTTGTTTGTTTGTAGTGTTAAAGAGTTTTCTCTTTCTTTCTTTCTTTTTTTTATTCTCTTTCTTTTTTTTCTCTCTCTTTTTTGTATCTTTACTATTGTATACAAATGCGATATATTAGTACTGTATAGTTTGGAGTTGAAGTTTTTTTAAAAATAGTGTTCTTTTTTTCCTTTTTCCTTTTTCTTTTTATTAACAATTTAAACTTATTATTATGCCCTGTATTATCTCTGGGAAGTCCGGGGGGGGGAGGTGGGGAGGGAAGGGGGTGGGTCTGGGGGGGGGAAATAAAAATGTTTGTACTTTGGATTTAATATTTTGTTACCACTTATGTAAGTTTGTACTAATAAAACTTTTTTGAGAAAAAAAAAAAAAAAAAACAGTTTTAGGGAACAAAATGTAATTTATCCAGGGATATAGGTTGAGTACCTTGTTCAATTTTTCCTGTAGTTTCTGGTCAGACAGTACCCTTGGATCTAATTATAGCTGTCTACCCAATAGGCTTCTTATATCCTTGTTCCTTGTTTAACAAGTGGAAAAGCTAGTTGTGGAAGATACCCATTGAACTTTTAAAACTAAATTCTGACTGATAGAACCCAGTATTTGCCTTTGTTCCTTTCAGAATCCGAAGACGTGAAGTTTGCTCCTAATCTTTCAACCTACCCAATTTTAATTGAATTAGCATAAAATTTCAGCCGTCAATATATAGTTGCCTAGTAATAGTCAATGATACGTTACGGTTAGACATCCAGATGATAAATATGTTAAATTGCTGATTCAAGATAAATTTCTGGTTGAGCAACAGGCTGATTTTAGACCTGATCACCAATGTTTGATTCGAGCATTCTGTTCTGTTCATGTGAAAACCTTTCATTGATTATAGCTACGGTAAATATAGGTAAATCTAGCAGAAACATTCAGATATCCACTTTCTTCAATTAATTATGATGCTGCATGAAAAACACTTATAAGCAAATTAGATGTGGCCCTTTCAGAAATCTTTTTACTTCAATATCAATTATAGAAAGAGTTAAAAATACTGTATATATATGCTTTCCTTTTTTTAAAAAAATGTATGAATTCCATTATTCAAACTTTGCTTAGAAGCAAGTTTCACTATTCAATGTTGAAAAATAAACCTATATCCACCCTCCTTTATGCCAATGATTCAATCATGTAAGTCAGTGTAGCAGCATTTGGTAGTAAAGCTATTCCAAACCAAAAGTACTTTTATTCACTAAGAAGCATTGTAATTGTGAATTGGGAAGCAAATGTTTCCATGGACAAGGGGAATGACTTCAAATATGTAAGAACTTTATTCCAGTCAATTTATGCTTGAAACAAAGAAACATACTATTTTCTGGGCTTAAAAACATAGCAATTCCATGCCTAAATTTGTTACCATCTCGGCAATAATTTCATTCCAACTATAGTAAAATTATTCAGAGCTTTGAACTTTTGCTCTATGGATTATAGTTTTCTAAATCTAATAGTAATAGAGCCTTGGACGCAACCCAACCTAAATTCTTAAGAACAGTGTTATACTTAAGTTGTCATGCTATCATGCAAAATTTTGATGATACTAGAGTTGGAAACCATTAATTTACATTTAAAGCAGTAACATCCTAACTTTGATTTAGAGAGAGATATAAGTAATAAAAGAGATAATGAAAATCAGTGATAGATTTTTATCTTTGTATGAAACTTGTCATTCTGAATTAATAAAACCCTTGTTAATAAGCTGTATAAATTAGTCTAAAGAGAACATTTTTTCCTTTTTGATTGCACCTCAATTTAGAACAGAATAGTCATCAAATTTTATTTCATTGGAATTGCCTTAAGAATGTCCTGGGCTTCATTTGCTATTGTTTCATAGTCTCCTTTATGGTTTGACTTTTTGTTGTGCTAATTTTTATTTTTATTTTATTGACTGGAGATTAATATGTTAATCTATGATAAAACTGCATCTGATCTGCCTCAAAGTTAGAATTTATCTATTGATGAAATAATTCGGATTTGTCATGTTTAGATTGTTGCAAAACGTATATATCAAATAATTATATTTTTCAACAAGATAAAATCTATCCTTAACTTTGCCAATAGATATTTATTACATGAAATGCATTTTCCTTAGTAATTTTATATCAGAAGTCAAATTCTTAGCTGATCTCTGTCCAGCTATTAAAAAGCTATTTCTTGGGGTGGGGGGGGTGCCTGCTAGCTAATCCTATAATTTTTAGAACTTCTAGAATTCATCAGTTTCATTACAGTAAGAAATAGACGATAAGAAAACCTATGTTTCATTGGTATCATAATTTTTATCAAGGATGCTTTGGTTACATATATGCAATAGAAGGATCCCAGACATGTGAAGCATTGCTTCATAAGTGATAAGGAAAGAGTGTTAAGTGGTAAGGAAAGAAAAACTTAAAGAAGTTGTGGCATCCTTCACATACACATTCTTTAAAGGAAACACAATAGCTTTGGTATATGATTCATGCCAGGCACTAATTGTTATTCTAATATGCAGTTCTTCTACTGTGGAAAGAGATAAGGAGCCACAGTAGCTCACCTACTGTCTCGTCTCAAAACACGAACTAGCATTACTTAGTATCACTAACAGGCACAATTCCATTTTTAAAATGTTATATGAAAATAAATAAAAGATATATATGAAATATTCTATTAGTATAAGAAAGCATGTGATTACATAATTCAATATGATTTCATAGTCCTATGCTCCACTCCATATGTTATTATTTGACTGGGATAGCTCTAGAGCAGGGGTGTCAAACATACGGCCCGCGGGCCGGAACCGGCCCCCAAGGAGGTTCGATCAGGCCCGCAGGATAATTTGAAAGTGGAAAAAATGCATAAAAGACATGGAATTAATATTTTTAATTCGCTGCAATTCATGGATTATCCGCTAAGGGGCGCACTCTTTCCATTAGAGTAGAAGACAAGCCGCATCACTGAGACAGACTGAAAACAGCAGACGGTATCAGTGCGCCATCTGCTGCTTGTTACGACGTTGTTTATACCTTGGTCTCTATTTCTCCGCTACACCCTCATTAGCCAAAATGTCGTTATCCAAACGGAGAAAAGTAGATAAGGAGTGTAGAATTTTCAAAGAAAAATGGACCACGTCCTATTTATTTACAGAGATGCACGGAAAACCTTCGTGCTTGGTGTGTTTGCAACAAGTTTCGGTATTGAAGGAATATAATATTCGACGCCACTACGAGACTCATCACAGTGAAAAATATGACGGCTTGCAAGGACAACTGAGAAGAGATAAGATTAACGAATTGCTGGCGGGTCTGAGGAAACAGCAGTCAACTTTCATCCAGAGCCGAGAAGTCAGTGAAGCAGCGGTAAAAGCCAGCTACCTAATTGCTAGCGAAATAGCATTAGCATCGAAGCCGTATTCCGAAAGATGCCAAGTTTCAGGAACAAATACAAGTCCAGACTAGACTAACACCTTTAAAATGCTGCCTTAGATACTGTTTGCATTGAAAGAATACAGCTCTGTGAAGATGAATCCTTACTGTGGTGATTTAAAAAATGTGCACTTTAATGTTAGTCAGCAGCTTCAAAATAAAAGTTGTGTGATGGAATTCTACTGTTCATACAACTCCATAAATTTTTAGTATGTATTGTATGTGTATGTATGTTTCATGTATGAAGTTTACAGATTTACAGGACAGGCGAACACTTTCTTCATTACACATTTAAAATCACTCTCCTTAGTTTGTAAGGTGTGCAGGGATTACATTTAGATTTTATATGCGTATGTGTAAGTGGTTTAAAAATTCCTTTCTTTAAAAGTCTCATTTAATCTTAAAGTGCATTACTATATTTTTCAGTACCAATTAAAGTTTTGTGCCTTTGTACAATCAGTGGGATCTGTTGCAATGCATATTTGTGAATGATAAAAGTAAATTGCACATTTGTCTAAGGAAATATGAGGTGTTTTATGAAATGTTTTGTAAAAGGATAGTTTATTAAATTTCAATATTTTCCTAATGTTCTTGTGCTTCTTTACACCAAAACAAAGAAAAGACATGATATTTTAATTATTTATAGCAGAGTATGGTATAATTTTAATGGTCCGGCCCACTTGACATCTCCCTAGGCCGTATGTGGCCCACGATGAGAAATGAGTTTGACACCCCTGCTCTAGAGCTTAGGGAAGAAGGCCTTGCTAATGCAAAGGAAAAAAATATGAGGGTTTTTTTTTTTTGCCTTTTACTGCAAGTTTGGACCAGCCATATGAGGTAGAGGAGCCTATATTTAATATAGGATGAACACAGTAGTGGATTCTAAAACCTGTTGGTACCGGTTTGCGCGTGTGCTTGTGCGCACAACACTTTTGCGCATGTGCAAAAGCATCCCGGGTGGATGGGCAGAGCCTCAAGCCCCTGCCCTACCGGTTCGCAGAACTGGGCCGAACCGGGAGTAACCCACCACTGGATGAACAGCACGTTAAACTAAGGTGACCAGACGTCCCGATTTTGGCGGGACAGACCCGCTTTTTAATCATTTGTCCCGCGTCCCGCCCGCCCTCTTAAAAAGTCCCGATTTTTTCAAAGTTTGCCCGACAACAAAAAAATTTTTAAAATAAACAGCGGGACGTCTGGTCACCTTGAAGCCGGCGCTGATTGGTCAGAGCAGAGAGTCTACTCTACTGTTCTGACCAATCAGCGGCGGCTTCACATCAGGCGGGGAGCGTTAAAAGTGCTCCCGCCACCGCCGCCGCCATTTCACTGCACGCTGCCACCTTGTTGTAGTCGGCTTGTAGTCGGAGAGCTGAGCGAGCCGCCCTCTTTGACCGTTCCTGCCCGCTGCTGGCCGAACCCCCTGCCGCCTGAAGCCTGCTCCCGGCCGCCGTTGCTGAGCCGCCATACGGTAGGATTTTTTTTAATTGTTTAAGGCAGGGGGACTTGCCAAGGGGGTGCAAGGCCAAGGGTCTTCCTAGTCATGCTAGTAGCAGTAGCCGAGGTTTTGAGGCGGCATGAAGCGCTTTCTGGAAGGTCGGCTTCACTTCAAGCAGCCGGGGAGGACGGGCCTGAAAGGGGGGGCAGAGGCGCGTCCACACGGCACCGTCAAAGAGGGCGGCTCGCTCGGCTCTCCGACTACAAGCCGAGTTAGGTGGGGGAAAAGAGATGAGGAAGGCGAACGAGGGAAGAAACGAGGGCGAGCTACGGGGGGTGTGGGGAGGAAACCTTGCTGCCACCTTCTGCTTCCCCCGAGATGAGCCCCCTTGCGCATCACAGCGCATTTTCAACACCAGGAAGCCCCTACCTGGGTCAGGGAGAAATCAGGGGTGGCCAAACCGTGGCACCAAACATGGCGCATTGGATGATTGCAAGTGGCGCATTGCAATCATCCAAAGGACAGAAGCTTTTCTGCCCGGCGAGCGGGATGGCAGCGCACGCGCAAGGAAAGCCGGAGGACGGCGCTGAGGCTCTCCAGGCAGCGGCAGGTGACAGCGGGCGCCGGCCGAGTCATCTCACGGGCAGCTGTGCTGACCCTGCCTCCGCCGAGGAGGAGGAGGAAAGGAAAGCGCTCCCGCAGAGCATCCCAACTGCAAGTTATCGTCGCCCGTCCTGCCCAAGTGGCCGCGCGACGTGACCCCGGAGCCAGATGGGCACAAGGGCAGGAAGAGAAAAAGAAAGAAAAGTTGATGCCCCGCTCACTGGGCACCTCTGCGCCGCGGTCGAAATCACTTCCGTTCGCTAAAACAGCGTCACCTTTTCTTTTTCTCTCTCTTCCTGCCCTTGTGCCCATCTGGCTCCGGGGTCGCGTCGCGCGGCCGCTTGGGCAGGACGGGCAACGATAACTTGCAGTTGGGATGCTCTGCGGGAGCGCTTTCCTTCCCTTTCCCCCTCCTCCTCGGCGGAGGCAGGGTCAGCGCGGCTGCCCGTGAGAGCCTCGTGTGCTCGACGCCGTCCTCTGGCATTCCTTCCGTGTGCGCTGCCGTTCCATCCGAGAGCCGCCAAGTGGAGTGCGCTTGATGGGCTAAATCACCGCCTTTCTCCTCCTCCTCCCCCCTGGCTGGGCTGACGGCTTCCCGTCTTCCAGGAGCCTCGGTAGGTTGGTTGCTGCTGGATCTTCTTCAGCCAGCTCCTCTCCACAGCCAGGAAGGAAGGAAGGAAGGAAGAAGAAGAAGAAAGAAGAAGAAGGAGAGAGAGAGAGAGAGAGAGGAGAGAGAGAGAGAGAGAGAGAGAGAGAGAGAGAGAGAGAGAGAGAGAGAGAGAGAGGTTAGGAAGGCAGGAAGACAGAAAGAAAGAAAAAGATGTTAGGAAAGAAGAAAGATGAAGGAAGGAAGGAAGAAGAAAGAAGAGACAGAAAGAAAGAAAGAAAAGTTAGGAAGGAAGGAAGACAGAAAGAAATAAAAGTTAGGAAGGAAGACAGAAAGAAAGAAAGAAATGTAATGCTGATTAATGATTAATGACAATGACTCTACTGGACTGAACAGTGAAAATAGAGATAAAGATAACAGTGATAATGATAACAGAGATAAAGATATCAAGAATAATTATGTTCAGATTTATGATAAGGATTTTGAGATATATAAAATGGAAAAAGGAATGAAGAAAATTAAATATATACAGAAAGTAAAATTAAGAGAGAGGAAAAGAGCGTGGGGAAAGAGAACTTATTGGTACAAAATTAAAAGAAAGATGAAAAAAAATTAAGCAGATGGGGTGGAGGAAATATATATATATAAACAAAGTAGTTGAGAAACTAAAAGGGAATGGATGATGATATTGGAATATTATAGAAATGTTTTTTTTAATTTAAAATTATCTTATTAAGAGAAAAAAATTTCTGTTTTTTTATATACAGATTAATATTGTTTAACAAATTAAAAGATTTGATATTTTAGATATAACAAAGTTAATTAAGATGAGAAGTATGAATGATAAATATAAGTATTAGAGCTCAAAAGATGTATTATGATTGTGTATTTTTTTTCATTTATTTCAATTTATTTTTTCACATATGAAATTTGTTCAAATGAAAAAATCTTAAAGGGGAAAAATGTATTATTTTAAGAGTTGAATATGTAATTGAATAAATTTAGAAAGAATTTTGATGATTAGTAAATGAAACGATATATTATGATTGTGTATAATTAATATAACGTTAGAAATTCAAAGATTTTTTTTTCTTCTCTTTCGTTCTTTTTATAAAGATTAATAATGTTTAATCTTTTGGAATAATGTGGATAAAACAATGACAATAAGAGAAATATGGAATAAATACGATCACTAGAATTTAAGGGAAATTATTTAAATATTAAATAATGAACAGGAAATATGAATGTTAATTACTTTAAAATTTATTAAACTGAGAGTTGATAAGTTAATTGATTTGGATTTTTTCCTTTCCTTTTTATATTTTATTTTTTCTTTACTACTTGTTGAATATTTATAGAGTGGATAAAATTAGACAGAATTTTGATGATTAATATGAGAAATTAAAAGAATAATTGGGCATTTAGTTTTTTGATAGAACAAAGGATAAAAAACAGAAGCGATGAATAAAGAGATTAAAGAATTAAAGGAAGCAATTTGGCTTAAAATTAAAAAACAGGAGACAGTAACTATCTTGGAAAGTTAAGCGAATAGCGATCTATTTGGATGAAAATTTGGAATTAACTGGTGCATATCCCAGATGACAAAACTAGAAATTAGATTTTTTTTCTTTTTTTCTTTTTTCTTTTTTTGGGGAGGTAAGATGGAAATAGCAGCATGTACCTAGAAGAGAGTATAACATAAAAAAAATAATAATATAACTATAATGATGGTTTTTTTTAAAAAAAGAGATATGATTAGTTTAAAATTGGGATTAGCATCAGTCTGCCAAATATAAAATGAGTTTAGTATAAAAGCACTCCAGGAAAGGCAAAGAAAATGAAAGAGGAAGTAGAAGGGGAGGAAGAGAAGGTGTAGAGAGGGTTGAGGAGGAGGGAAGGAGTTAGAAAGTAGGAGGAGAAGACCCCCCCTCAGGAACCCACCCCTCAGGAACCCACCCCTCAGGAACCCACCTGACCGACACCCCCCCTGGTCAATGGTGTCCCTCTTTAGCAATTTTAAAATCTGGTCACCTTACATTAAACACAAGAAAGTGGTAAAATCATTATCAGAAAAACAAAACAAAAAGTACTTCATAATCATCAAGGAAAGACAGGAGACATCAGGAAAAAAGATCTGAGCCCAATTCAAAAGTCTCCAACTTCTGCACCCTGAACTATTATATGGAAAAAATCTAGCTAGGTGATGAATAATACTAATATGAGTTTCCACTTTTTTATATCCTTTCACTCATTCATAACAAGAGGAATTAATAACTTCACAAGCAATATGTCAATGAAGATTTTTAGTCATTCAGGTAGAGTTGTCTGGAAGTTGAGTTATGGCAATTGGATTTCTATTCTTGTTGGTTTGAAATGTTTTGCTGTTTATCAAGTAGTTTCTTTAGTCTGAGCAAGTTGGTTAAGGGAACCTTAACCACCTGGGAGGTTTCATTTCATCCAGATTAGGTGAAAAATGTAACCTCCCTGGAAGACTTATATGGGATCCTCCTAACCAACTTGCTTAGACTGAAGAGGCTACTTGAAAAAGCAGGAAACATTTTGAATCAACAAGAAGCCGAGTTGTCATGACTTAGGTTCCAGATGTTTACAAACAATATCATGAGAATTCAAATTATCTAAGGCCAGTGATTATCTAAGCTTGTATAACAAATGTGCTCTACTTCATACAGTAGTATAGAGGCCATTTGCCATCCCAGGACAACGTGCTCTATTTCATATGATAGTATTGTGGCCATTTGCCATCCCAGGCACACTATACCACAGCAAGTGGAGTTGCATGTAAGAAAGTGATATACTGTATAATCCGTAGGAAAATTCAAAACAGTAAGAAAAGTAAAAACAAAAGGAACTGAAACCACAGACTTTAGAGAATGACATTTAAATGGTTGAAGGCAGAATGATACACCAAGGGAATCTTGCTGCCCCAGTACAGAGGAAGAGAGATTTATAATTCACAGAAAAATGTTTTTTTAAAATAATTTTATTTATAATTTTTTATTCAACATCCAAAAGTGCTTGGTGAACAGTGTATTGTCTAGGTCAATATACTTTACACACAATTCTGATAATGATAGTACCATTTAAATATACTCTTTCAACTTCTAAATCATAATCTTTCAACTTCTAAAATTTGTGTATACATAGTAATTATAATATGTTATATTATATTTCAGTATACATAATACTATTTTCCAAATTTCTACTTTCTACTTTTTTCCCCTAACACAATAAAATAACCATCATGTTAAAAAAATATTCTATATCTATCCATCATCTCTTGTTCTTTTTAGAATTTAAACTCTTATTAACTTTTTGGTGAATCTTTCATGCTTCTCCTCTGGTATCTTGTAACTCTTTTCATCATGTTTATATTTCATCTGCCACAACATCTATCTCTTTCTGTTGGATCTCTAGTGCACCCATCTGCAGTTCCCCCATCATTTTTAGGAGATCTTTCTCTTTCTTCTCTTTTATATTTTGAACTCTTAAGGGATAGTCTGTCTGTTCCGTGTTAAAAATTATTGCTATCTCTTCCGTATCTTTGTCTGCTTGTATCATTTTTGGATTTATATATTCTTTCCTCAGCTCCTGATTTCTTCTCTATTTTCTGAAATTTTTGTTCATTTTTTTGTCATTTGCTGGGATTTTTCTAATCTCACACTTGTATCCTGCATCAATTCCATTATCTTCCTATGATTCCTTGTTATATCTTCCTGAATAATTGAAACATCAATAATATTTCTTTGTAAACTGCATTGTTTCCCGTTGAAACATTTTGTAATAATGTAATAAACTAATCATTGCTCAATATTCCACCAGAATTTCAATATCCCAATTGCCCAGAAACACCAAAAACACCAGTATTGATAAAATTTACATAGTCCCAGAACTGTTCCTCAAAATCCCCTAAATTTATAGTCCTTAAAATTTTCCAATCTTTCATCCACAAAGTCAGATATTCAATTTCACGGATGTTTCTTGTTAATTATAGTTAACAAGATTATTAGAAAATTAGAAAACTTCAAAACGCTCACTAATATTTCCAAGCATCCAAAATGCCAGTAAATATGGAACCAAAATAAAAAGGCCTTCCAGATGTTGTCTGCCTTTCACTGTTTTCTTTCTTCTCCTCTTTGCTATTCTTATATTATCAATTACCATAATCCTTACTTTCCAAGGTTATTTCCACCATGTACTAATATAATATAAGAGCCAAGGTGGCGCAGCGGTTAGAGGCAGGTACTGCAGGCCACTTTAGCTGACACTGATCCGCAGGTCAGCAGTTCAAATCTCACCGGCTCAAGGTTGACTCAGCCTTCCATCCTTCCGAGGTAGGTAAAATGAGGACCCAGATTGTTGGGGGCAATATAAATATACATTGCTTACTGGTGTAAACCGCTTAGAGAGTGCTTGCACTGTGAGGCGGTATATAAATCTCACTAAATAAATAAATAATAATAATAAATAATAATATCTTCTTTGACCAGTAGGTGGCACCTCTGCTCTAAGTTCCAGCATTAAACATGGCAAAGATAAAACAGCTGACCGTAAAAAAATTGGGGGAAGAAAAAAAGCAAAGTTCCTCTTTCTTTGTATAGATTCGTCCTGTAATAAAACAGTATTATCTACAAATTAAATCACTTTTCATGCTACAACCAGTTCCAATCCAGTCTTTCTATATTTTAAAGCTTCACAGTCTTCCATTAAAAGTTTGTTTCACTTTTAGGACTATAATCTTTCTGTGTGTATTAAATCGCGACTTTCTTAATGTTTTGCAGAGTCTTTTTTTAAAGAATTATTTTATTTAGATTTAAATCTCTAGTATAGAAGTTGAAAGTTGTCTCACTCATTTCAATCCTCTGTCCACAAACCACTCCAGCACATAATGTTCTTGTCCCAGTTGTCACAGCTTTGGTCTTGCCAAAATGGCCGTTGTCTCTGCTGCCAATCAACAAGATTTTCCTTGGATCAAATGAGGAAATTGCTGTTTCCACACAATCTACAAAGCATCCCTCCTGTCTTCACCCCCCACCAGGTTGGCTTTGACCCCATAGGGTCTCCTGGCAAGCAGAAATCGGCTGGGTTTTGTAGTGCTCTGCAGAGCTCTGCTATCCCATAACCGTCCCACTGCAACGCCAACCAGGCCGCTCCAATTCACAGACAAATGTTAAGGGGGAGAACTTTTTGCATAGCTTTATCTTTACTTGGAATTGGAGACACAAATAGCCTTCCTTTTGACAAAACAAACAAACAAACAAACAAACAAACCAGGGGGCAGAAAACAGACACTCTTTTTTGTTTCACCAAAAGTTTCAAGAAACCCATGAAAGTAAAATTATGCCTATGCTTTGAGGGCCAGAATGAGTCTATAGCTTTGGTAACATTTCAATGAAAATATCCTTTAATTCCATCTGTCACTATTTATGAAGACCCAGCAACAAGGAATGTAAATAGAAATAGCTGACAAGTCAGCCTCTACTACAGTATTATATTTCTAATTATTATGTGGCTTACTACCCCACACTCTTAATTCCTTTCAATCCATGAGCAAAATAATTATCATAACATCTAAAATAATTTCAAAATCCAAATGAATACAGTTGGATGCAATACTGAATAAGTACTATTAGAATTATGCTGTTCTCATCCAAATAAGCATCCCCACATAGTGGGTGTTTTGTTTTGACCACTACTATTATATTTTAGCAATTATTTAGCTACAAGGCAACAATTTGTCTAAATTGTTTCTATGATTCTGGTACAAAACATACCAGAAAAGTTTATTAAAAAGTCCAATAAGAGTCTACTAAAATAATAGCAAGGATTCATGAAAGGGGCTAGAATCATCTATTTGAACCTGTATCGAAATGGAGAAAGGGAAATTGCAAACACATATTTGTTCCCAAAATAAAACAATTATTAGGGAATTCATCACATACAACATTCAGGATTTGTAAGTGTGCAGTTCCAAGAACACAATAGGAAAGATATTTCAAAAAGCATCACTGGATATTACAATAAAGTGCAATTTGAAAAAAAAACATATTTAGCAATTATAATGAAGAATATCAATTATCACCAGTTCTGCAATAAAGGAAAATTTGAAGATATCTGATCAGTATTTTCTTAAAGACTCCTACTTCCTGGCTTCATGTCTAGTGAGCATGCCTTTCTTCTGCAATACTGTCAATAAGCAATGACATCCAGAACTGGGTTGTAAAAACAAGAGACAGTTGCTGGGGAATCAAATAATTTTGAATATGGTAGCTCAGGATACATTCTCTATTCTGCCAATAGCAATTCCAATTCCAATATCAGTTTTGCAACAATGGAAACATTTCCCAGGAACAACAATCATCTACAATGGGGAAACTCACTAAGCATTATAAGCAATTCGGTGTTTTTGCTGTATATCACAACTTTTCTACTTTTCCTTGCTAAGCTTTGAAGCTTTACTGATTTCTTGTTGGGCTTAGTCAGCAGTAGGGACATCTAGTGGGAGTTGTACTAGTAACCTCTAGAGATTAGAGGAAGCTGTATTTCAGTTTTGTGAATTTTTACAGGACTGTTAGAGAGCCAGAAAGCTAAACACCAGGAGGCTGTGAGTTCTAATCCCGCTTTAGGCATGAAAGCCAGCTGGATGAAGGCCACTCTTTCTCACTCAAGTCACTTCACAGTGTTATTGTTGTGAGGAAAATAGGAGCAGGAAAAATATTAGATATATTTATCACCTTGAGTTATTTATCAAAATAATAAAGGTAGGATATAATTAAATAATGTCTTTGGGATAGAGGATCGGCATATTCTACGAAGATTTCTTAGTAGAATATGCCGATTATTATTTTCCTTCTACCTTATTTGTGGTACACAATGGAGTAAATTTTCTTGCCCATTGAAATTTTCCACACCAGGAATAATTTTTCCTTCTGATGGAGCTTATGGCATTTTGTCCCTTCCTTACCTTCTCCACTGCAATACCTTCCAATTATCAAACACCATCATATTTGTTATCTATTCCTATTTCAGCACTCTGGCTTTTAGCTGACTCACCTATTAGGCAGATATTTTTCTGCTTTTCTTTCATCTGCATCAATTTTCTGCCACTCTTTGTCTGTATAGTCACATAGTTTAACCTCTCATTTTTCCAGCCAATGTCAGCTATCAACTTTAAACTTTACTATCAGATTATTTCTTTTTTTCCCTTTTTAAAAAATTTGGCTAGGCTTATCATATATTCCTTCCTCTGCTAGTCTAGAGAAGTTTCTGGTAGTTCCATGACCACTATGTACACTTTATAGGTAGTCTTTGGCTTATGATTTATGTACTGGCAAGGATCTTTGACCAGTAATTCTCTGAGATGCTTGGTCAAGAGCTTTGGTCAGCCAATGCTAGGGGGAGCTGAGTGGTCAGGATTGCTAACTTTCCTCTAAAAATGCATTGGGCAGGAGCATTAAATACGTAAATAACCACTGACATTGATCAATTGCTGAAGAAAACATTTGACCAATGGCTTGGATCAGTGGGGTAGGTTCAACACTCTAATTAGTGTTTCCCCTTCCATCACTTGGATAAATTCTCATCATCTACAGCAGTGTTTTTCAAACTTGGCCACAATAACATGTGGATTTCAATTTTCTGAATTCATATTGGCTGGAGTCCATATGTCTTTAAGTTGCCAAATTTCTCTTCCCCCCCCTTTAATCCTTTCCCCCTCTTGTTTATTTATCATTTTTTTACCTTCTTAAAGTTTATCAGGGATATTACAAATAAATTTTATGAGTGTAAAAAATTGAATAATATAGACTTAATTTTTGTTTGTAATCATTTTGGTGTGATATTTCTTCAACTTCTATAATTTCTCACTTGTGTTTACCTGCATTACTATATTGTAATAATATATACTTAAGATTGTCATGGAATTTGCCTTTTATGTGATTATCTGTTTCTAATATTATGTTTTAGGACTGTTTTTGATCTCTAAGTAGAAGCATGTATCACCTAAGTCTCATACTTAAAAAGTAAACATAGAAAAAAGGATTCAGGGATACAACTAAGTGGTAATTCTTAAGGTACAGGAATAAGAGATATTTTGCTTAATAGATTTTTCAAGTTTACTATTGAAAAAAATGTCAAATGATATATGCTTTCTAATGCCATTGTTAGGTGAAAGAACAATGTTGCTGAATTTATATGGCGCAGCCACAGAATAAATACAAAATTATAACAGTATAACAGAGTTGGAACGGACCTTGGAGGCCATCCCTTCAATCCCCTGTTCAAGCAGGAGATTCTATATCATTTATATATATATATATATATATATATATATATATATATATATATATATATATATATATATATATATATATATATATATATATATATATATATATATATATATATATATATATATATAATTTTATCTTCAACATCTAGTTATAAAATTAATTGATCTCCAATTGCACTTAACAACTTTCTTATAAGTAAATGAATATCCACAGATCCCTATTTCCAGCAGAATATGTAAAATAAGGGGAATAGATATGGGAAAACAGCATTAGAAAAGGGAAGAAGAAACTGGATGGAGATATGGTGAAGGGGAAAAGTAATAGCAATAGCACTTAGATTTATATATCACTTCACAGTGCTTTACAGGCCTCTCTAAGCAGTTTACAGAGTCAACATATTGCCCCCAACAATCTGGGTCCTCATTTTACTGACCTCAGGAGGATGGAAGGCTGCATCAACCTTAAGCCGGTGAGACTCGAACTGCCAAATTGCTGGCAGCCGGCAGTCAGCAGAAGTAGCTTCCAGTACTGCATTGTAACCAATGAGTCACCATAGCTCAAAGTAAGTTTGGTGGGAAGATAGAAAATACTGTTTAGACATAAAAAGAGTTAAAAGAAGTGGAGCCCAGGATGAGCATTAGCTCACCTTCAAAGATCTATTGATCTACTGCAGCTATTGTACTTTCTATTCCCCCCCTTATTACTCATTTGCTTATTTTCAACAACAGTCTCAATCATTTCCAACTCAATAACCTGCATTCATATGAACTTATTTAGGAAAAAAAGATACCGTATTTTTCGGAGTATAAGACGCACCTTTTTACCCCCCAAAAGAGGGTGAAAACTTGGGTGCGTCTTATACACCGAATGCAGCCCCACCCACCCAGCCACTCCCACCCTTTGGCCTCTGTCTTCCAGCAATTTACCTGTTTGCAGCAAAGAGGGAAGCCCCTATAAAGCCAAGCAAGTCACTAGCACTTCCCGATCTACAGCTGATTTGCCACGTGGGAAAATGAAAGTGAAACTGCAACTGCAACTGCAAAGGCAAATAGCTGGGAGAGACGCAGATTTTTATTTTTTGCTGAATTGGATGGAAGGGGGTAAGTGAATAACTATAAATGTCAGTAGAATGTTCAAATTATTAGACTTATTTTTTAAAGACTGCTTTATTATTGTTCTAGAGCCAGGGGCAATTTTAAGACTCAACTCCCAGAATTCCACAGCCAACTTTGTTAAAAACTTTGTTTAAAGTTGCCAAGGTTGGAGATCCCTGTAAATCTAGACAACTTAAAAAAATATAGAAGCTTTTTAAAATAAATGATTGTTCTGAAGAGGCCCAGTGCTATTGTATCTTCTTTTAAATAATAGAGAATAATGTATACTTCCAGAAATTTTAATTAATTTTAACAGCTCTGTACAAGTATAGTCTGAAATGTAACAGTGTCCTGTTTAGTATTAGAGTTTAGTTACCTTGGAGTAGATCTATTTAAATAATTGGGAGGAGTTAGTGTGACTACATTTAAGAAAACTTTCTGGCATAATGTACATTTCTCCAATTCTTTGCTATTTCTATGGGTCAGGCACACGTGCACAGAAATACACAGCAAACAGTGTATATCATCTGTGCTGTTTGCTGTTTGCTGTTTGGCAAATTGCTTGGAGGCAGAGGCCTTTTTTCCTTGTTTTCCTCCCCCAAAACTAAGGTGCGTCTTATACTTCGGTGCGTCTTATACTCCGAAAAATACGGTAAGTAGTCAAGGAAGACCACGTTCTTGAAATAGATGAGGAAAAGTCTTTCAAGAAATTGTTGATTGTTTTTCAATTTATGACTTAGCTTTCTAGGCTGTTTTACCTTTCTTCTTTTTTAATTTTGTTATGAAACAATATATATAGCTTTCCTTTTATGTAGCCCAATGTAATAAAATAGTCATTAAAAAAACTTATTATTCTTTGTTTTATCTTAGTTCAATGAGTTTTATTTGATAACCATGCTCTTATACTAAAAAACAGTCAGACTTATACTTCAGAGATAAAGCTGGCCATTTGATTTCAAGCTGGGCAAGCTAGCATAAGCTTCCTCCCTTCTTAACATATGCCAATTATTGCAGCACATAATTAACCACGCTGCAGGCGGAATCATTTGAAAATATGTATCTGGGAGGCAGACACCATGGCTACTTTTTCAGAGCTCTTCTCTCTATCTCCCAGAGAAAATCCTCTGGAGAGTTTTTGTCACTGCCATCTGGCATAACATGAACTTCCTAGGACAGAAAGCTTTTGTTATTTATAGAATTCTATTAGTGGGCATTTTCAAAGGACAAATACCTACCAATGCACTAATGATCAGGAATCAATATAAATCAAGTTATAGAACTTTTTTTTCTATGCCAAGGCTCAACCTTAGAAGTAAGCTTTTGTTCTATACCAAGGAAGTAATAAATTTAATATAGGAAGAGTATTGGTTTACTATGAGAATTGGCAGTGTGGTGGCCTAGAGGTGGAGCTCTCACCTCACAATCAGGAGGCTGTGAGTCAGTGGTGGGATTCAAATTTTTCTACTACCGGTTCTGTGGGCGTAGCTTGGTGGGCGTGGCTTGATGGGGGCAGCACCTTGTCGTGAGTGACATTGAGTTGGTCACACCCACTCAGTCACATGACCTCCACCAAGCCATGCCCACAGAACCGGCAGAAAGGCAGCTCCTGTGGCCTGCCCCTTTATGGTCCCCCCTGCCCCCATGTCGAAGTACCTTAAAGGGACACCGCAGTCCAGCTGCCTTCCGAGCAGCTCCACTGTGACGCTGTCCCTTCGGCGCAGCAGGCCGTTCTCCTGGCCGGGTCTGGCAAGGGGGTGCAGCCGCGCATGCACAGCGGCAGGCAATGGGGGTGTGTGCACAGCTGGCGAGAAGAACAGGGCGGCAACGAGGGCGATGGGACTTCAGGCCTCTTTTTTGGCCTGTAGTTTTCGGTAGTTTCCGGCACAAGAAGCCTGCAGCCACCGCCTCTTTTTCGGTGCACGAGGCCTCTTTGCCAGCTGAAACCAAGCTGGCAGCAGCAGTTGGAGGCTTCTAGTGCCAAAAAAGAGGCAATGGCTGGCAGGCTGCTTGCACCAAAAACTACAGGCCGAAAAAGAGGCCTGAAGAAGTCATGTCACTGCCGTCGCCACCCTGTTCTTCATGCCGACCGTGCACGTGCACCCCATTGCCTGCTGGTGCCATTCATGGCCAGACCTGGCCAGGAGAATGGCCTGCTGTGCCGGAGGGATGGCATCACAGCAGAGCTGCTCAGAAGGCAGCTGAAAACTGCCAGTGGCTGGAGGCTCACTGGCCAAGCCTTGCTGGGGACCCCCACCAAGACGTGAGTGAAGTGGAGGGTGAGTGGGCAGCATGTGGGTGGCGACTCTGGGGTAAGGCCAGAGCTGGGAATGGCACATTCCCTGACCTGGCCAAGGCAAATGGCGAGCAGACAGAGGCTCTGGGGAAAGACTGGAGCCGGGGAAAGGCACGTTCCCCAACCCGGCCAAGGCTAATGGCGAGCGGGCAGAGGCTCCGGGGCCTCAGGGAATGGCATGTCCCTGGGCCCCAACCCGAGGCAAAAGGCAAGTGGGCAGCATGCTTATCTTTGGTGAGAAGAGTGGGTGAGGCACGGAGGCAAGGCGATTAGCTGGGCCGCATGATGAAGGCAACATATATAGGGTGGGATGGGGCGGGGGTGGGTGAGGTGGGTGTGCCGAGTGGGAGGGCGGGGCAAACAGCAAGCAGGGGCGAGCAGCAACCTGGTGACTGGGCGGATGAGGGCAGGGCCAACTAGAGGTGGTATTTGCCAGTTCTGCGAACTAGTCCAAATTTCCACTACCAGTTCGTGTAGAGGAGCTTATGTGTTTTTCTTTACAGAGCCAAGGTGGCACAACGGTTAGAGTGGGGTACTGCAGGCCACTTTAGCTGACTATGATCCGCAGGTCAGCGGTTCAAATCTCACCAGCTCAAGGTTGACTCAGCCTTCCATCCTTCCGAGGTACGTAAAATGAGGACCCAGATTGTTGGGGGCAATATAAATATACATTGCTTACTGGTGTAAACCGCTTAGAGAGTGCTTGCACTGTGAGGCGGTATATAAATGTCACTAATAAATAAATAAATAAATAAACCAGACCGAACTGTCTGAATACCATCGCTGCAGTGAGTTTAATCCTAGGAAGTGGCAGATATTTCTCTCTTTGGGCGCAATGAGCAATTGTATGCTATGAACTACACATAGACATCAGGGACAGCATCCGGCAAGTAAAGGCTCAAGCTCCATTCAGTCACCTCAACTCCATTCAAATGCAAGGGATTACAGGATCATTAAAAGAAAAAAATATGGTCTACTGTGGCAGAACAGTTTATTCTGACTGAAGGGAATAGCCTTCCAGTTTCTTACACAGAACAAAGTATTTATCATTATTTGTAACATGATCCTTCCAAGTGGCAATGCCAGGTCCTGATCTTAGGAATGCAAAATGTATTGAACATATTTGTGTGTCAGGAAAGATCTGCAGATGTGCCCGATCAGTAAGCTACAAGTAAATGATGGAAAAGAGAAGTCTGCATCAGTAATATCACCAGAAGCAGATTGTCTCTGTTACTCTTCCCAAGTCTCAGAAACCAATAACATCATAGGTCTTCTGTGTTTTGCAACTTGGAAGTTCCACCTATGAGATGTATGCCATGAAATGAAATGAAATGAAAATCACTCAACTGAATGTTAATTCATTGAGCTAGGTATATTCCTGCTGAAGAAGAAGAGTCTGACTGCAAACTTTATCTCTTAGAAGTTATTAAATTATTTAGCTATCTATCTTTCCAATGATTTTTGCCAGTAAAGGTTAAACAATATTTTAAAATAATTTGATGACATCATTGGTAGTCATTAATGTACCAAGACAATTTATTGCAAAGATCACTCCAACAATAGTAAAATCATGAAACATGGATCTCTCCTTTCCATTCAATGTTTTCCTTCATGGATATGGAATCACCAATTAGATTTGGGGAAATGAATAGCCTTTCCTATGTGATTAAAAGTATTTTCATGTAGTTCATGTGAAGGGCCTGAATGCTGAAATAGCCAATTATTGCAACATCAGTAATAAAAATATTCCTCGTGTTAATATATACTTTTCAAAAGAAGATTATTCCATTTTCATAATCATATGTATTTGTATTGGTTTAATACTATTAAAATTAGATTTATTTCTCTTAAATATTTTCATAGTTAGGGGAAAATAATATCATTATAATAAAATAAAATAATAATGAAATAATTAGCACAGTAAAAATAATAATTTAAATATTAAGTTCATTCATACTAAGTGTTATTGTAAATAACAGAATTGTGGACTGGGTGTGAACAAACCTCAAGTCCTAAGGTGGAACGCACCGTTTGGAGATTTTCATTTCTCAGGGTGAAATGGAAGTGGCTGAACCCCCTCACCATATCAATGGTGAGCTTCAGTGAAACTCCAGTCTCAGTCTGTTTCTTGAACTTTTCAGGCAGAACAAAGTAATATGCCCTGGAATCCATAGGAAAAATCCAATTGGCCTATAAATATTCTTATATTAATAATCTAAAACCTCAGGGCATGGAGGAAAGGGAAAGGTAGAAAGCATCTTAGCTATTACTTTATCATTTGTCAAAATATGATAAGGGTAGAGAAAACTTGAGGTAATTAAGAAATTCTTAACATTTTGCTCTCTATCTATCTCATTGTCAGTATCACTTATCATGAGGAGTTATTTAATGACCTCGTTTGGTTGAATTGTTGATTTACAAAATCATAAAAAGTGACAATAGAAAGTATGTTATCGTTATTCAAATGATGCAAAAAAAATTCTTGCATTTGTCTGAAATTGTTTCTTATCATAGAGACTACTATTGTAACAAAATTCACCAACTTGTCTTCAAAAATGAACCAATTTTATTGATATTATTAATATTTAAAAAGTTTTTCAAGATCTGGCTGATTCAGACATTGCAGAATCAAGTATGAATTTGGAATATGAATAAATGAAATATTTGTGGGTTTTATGTAGGTATAATACAGGTATACCAAAAACCAGGCCATAGGCCATTCACTAGAATTCAGATCATATGTAAAACAAGTAAGGGATAGTTCATAAGAAAATGGCAACCAACTTGAATATTTAATGTAGTTTATATAATAAATTGATAATAAATCTGCTCCAGCACAAATCTTACAGTCCCGGTTCTGCCAGCTTTGTGACTGCCAAAAATGGCTGTCGTCCCTGCTGCCATTCAGGAGAGCTTGCTTTGGACCTAACAAGGAAATTGCAAGTTCCTCGTGGTCAGCGAAGGGCCTCTACTTCCTTCACCGCCCCTACAAGGTGGCTATGACCCCGTAGGGTCTCCCAACAGCAGTTACTGGCTGGATTTCACAAGGCTCGACGGAGCCCGCTATTTTCCAGCTGTTCTTGCCGCAACATCAATCAGAAGCTCCTATATTGTCTTCATTCATGAGAGGTTAATTAGCTAGTAGAATTACAAAAGGGTGTGAAGATTAGGATAAGACTCAACTATTAGAAAAACAGAAGGGCCTGAATCCATCTGTGGTGCTAGAGATTGCTAACGAAGGCTGTCAGCACTGGCACTAGAGAAGCAAAGGCAAGACAATAAATTCCTTTCTCTCTAAAGAACCAAAGAGTATCCAAGGTATACTCCCAACTGCAGTGCAACTATACAGTAACAGCTGAGCCACTAATAGCAGAAAATGGAAGAACATATGGCAGAAAGAGAAAGGAGATAATGCCAGTTCAAAGTGGCTACAGGACATGAGAGCAGCAGTCTCCCAGAAGAGGAACCAGTGATCGTCATAATGGCAACTCAAGAACATAAAGAGCTGGACAATACCTTGTTCAAAATGATCCACATCAACTGGATAAAAAACTAACAGCAGTGCATGAACATCTACCAGATGAATTAACTACTAGCAGCAGACTCCCACACAGGCTGGCTAACACAGGAAAGCAGGTCTAGGTTGACCAATCTGAGCACAGTCTGGATTGACTACAGAGAACTGTACAATTCAATACCACACACAAAGATTGTGAATGCTTGGCTTTATACAAAATCAACAGAATGCTAAGGTCCTTCTTCAAGCACTCTAGAAGTCAAGTTAAAACAGTTTATGCTAGTTTAACCATCAAGTGTGCCATATACCAATGTGATGCACTGTTCCTGCTGCTGTTCTACACAGGCTTCAACCCACTCAGCCAGATAATAATGGTTAACAAATACAAGTTCAAGAGTTAAATCATCATCAGCCACTTTTTCTACATGGATGACCTCAAGGTTTATATTAAGAGTGAATGAGGCATTGAGTTGCTGATCTACCTGACATGGATCTATAAAGGGGACACAGGGATATAACTCATAGGGATATAACTACAGATGTGCGTCCAGGTTGTACTAAAGAGAAAAGGGAAGTTAAAATGGTGGAATGTAACTATGTATAGGCCTCATAGCAGATCTACAGATCAGATAGAAGCATTTTGGTATCCCACAATTACATGGGAACCACAATGAGGAGACAATGAAGACAACAATATCTAAGTACTAAGACATATCCCGAGAAGGAGAAGACAGACAATATCAGCATGTATGACCTGTAGGTATAGTGGACTGGAGAACATGGACAAAGCCCTGAATGGAATGTCAATAGCTCATGTGACAGACACTGGAAAATCCTACCAGTGGCTTGAAAGGGCTGGACTAAAAGACAGCACTGAGGCACTGATCACAGAAGAGTAGGTACTAAGCACCAGATTCACAGAACCAGAGGTCTACCACATTAGACGGGACCCTGTCTGTGTAGAAAGACCTCAGAAATAGCCCAACACACAGTGGCAAGATAAAAGAGGTAAATATAAGAGGAATAGGATATACTGAATGGCAAAACCAAGTAGCTGGCATTGTGTACAGGAACATGTGCACAGTATATGGGCTAGACTCTGCAAATACAAAGGAGATTCTACAAAAATCATGGAGAATAACAAGATTCTATGGGATGTCCAAATCCAGACCGATATGCAGGGACTAACAAATCAGTCAGACATTATAGTGGAAGGAAAGGTCCAGAAGACAGTGATGGGATATATGTAGTGATATCAAGTCACAGCAACATTAGGAAGGAGTGTGAGAAGCTGCAGAAGTACCAGGGCCTGAAGGAGGAACTAGAGAGGTTGTGGAAAGTAAAGCCAGAGAGATACCAGTGGTGGTATGAGCACTCAGTCTCCTAGCTGAGAGAGTAGTCTAACAGATCACAGGAATGACATCAAATCTCTCCAGAATGTGCAGGCATACATACACAGAAACATACTTACATATACTTGTGCACACACATACACACACAAACATACACATACTCATGCACACATAAAACATTCAGATAGGTACACCTAGATCAAATACAAAATCCACATTAATAGTATCTGATCAGTCAGACCCCCCCCCCAAACCCTGTTCTATAATTTCTGCTTATCCCTTGTAAATACTTAAGATGTGCTTAACTGACATTCAAGTATAAATTAATATATTAAAACATATGGCTGCAACACTAAAATACATTTCTCAGGAATACTGCAGTTGGATCTGAAAGTCAACACAAGGTTTGTGTTTGTTTGTTTTATGACCCAATGGCAATAAAACTTGATTTTTTTTCATTTAAAAAAGTATCAAGAGGCAAGAATGTTACTTCAAATAAATTTTGCTTTTGTTTTCACAAAGAAGTCTCTTCCTATACTGATGATGCTAAAGGGGGTATTTTCTAAATGACCCCAATCAATCAAAATAGTTTATATCCAAGGATCCACATGTTCTCTAGAGAAATACATTCAAAAGTTTGGGCTGCCTCTGAGGAAGGAAAACCATTAATTGGACTGAATCACCTCCAAATTACTTGTGAAACCTGTTTTGATACAAGACTTTGTCCTTTGGGAAAACTTCAAAGCCTATTTGAATTACATGCTGAGCTGGTTTCATGTCAGCCTCTGAGGAGGCTTGGCCTTTAAAGAGAAGTCCAAACAAAGAATTCATAACCCACTTGCTTATTAAACTGAGATTCGAGAATCCTTCAATTGGTACTGAGCATTTAATATTTTCATCATTGCACACTCCACCCATTTTCAATTTCCTCTTTATAGAAAGTAATATACATCAAAATACCCTGTGTATATATAACTACATTTCTCTATTACATTTTATCAAACTATACCAAATAAAAGCATTACTTTATAAAGAAATCTCATCAGACTCGCTGAAGAGCTTCTAAGCTCTTCCTATTAGAGAGTAATACAATACTTCTAAGCATCTAGAAAAGTGTTTTGTTTAAATTTGCTAATAAACTAAAAAAGGAAGGGAGAAGAACTTAACTTTTCTCATGTTAAATAAAATGGGTGATTGAGCAGAAATTGCCAATTTACTACCGTAATTTACTAATTTTCCCTCATTCTTTCTCATTCTTTCTCATTCTCATTCCTGCCCTCTTCAATATTTCTGTGTCTCTTTTCCCCTAAGTCATATTTGTTAATATACAATTAATTAGAAAATTCCATCACAAAATTCAAAGCTCAAATAGTGCTTTATAACCAGGAAAGTTGAAGAAAGAGATACAGTAACTACGTTAATTCTGGCTACCCAAGACCAAGCTTAAGGACGAATGCATACAAAGCCAGAATTGAAAAGAAACTAACAGAGAGGAAGCTCTCCCTCTGGAAAGAAACTGAAGAAACAGTGGACCATCTGGTTAGCTGTTGCAAGATTACACAGACTGGCTACAAACAATAGCATGACAAAGTAGTAGTAGGTGCATTCGAAATAACATTTGCCTGCAAGTAAAAACTAGTGGGACTATAAAATAGAGAAAGTCATAGAAAATAAAAATAGAAAATAAAGAAGCTAAATTGCTCTGGGACTTTAGATTTCAGATAGGTAGGCATCAGCCACATAATACCCAAGACTTAACAATTGTTGATAAGAAAGACAAAAAAGTTTGGATAGTAGACGTGGCAGTACCTGGAGACAGTAGAATAGAAGAAAAAGAACTGGAGAAGATAACAAAACACAGAAATCTGCAAATAGAAATAGGCCTATGGCAAAAAAAAAAGCAAATATAGTACCAATACTAATAGGTGCCTTGGATTCAATCCCAAAACAGGTGAAGCAACATTTGAACACCATTACAAAATCACTATCACTCAACTGCAAAAGGCAGTTTTACTTGATAGCTGGATAAAAATACCAAATCCAATCTGAACATCTGGCTGTTTCTACAAAAGCTTTGTTCAATCCAGTAATTAATTGTTAAACAATGATAAATCATTCTGCTGTATTATAATTATTTTATAATTTAAAATCCACACAACACATTTTAAACAGGTGAATTAACATCTCCGACAAATAGAGTTTTCATAAGTATGGATGGATTATGTTCTGCGGGTATCAATTCACACAATATTCTCTTCTTTCCTCTGTGAATCTTCAATGTAGTGTTATAGTAAAATTATTTGGCTATATTGAGTCATTCTTACAAACAGAAAGGTCAGTGTGCATGTGCACATGTTTGAATGCATGCACATGTGTATTTCTAGTTTGTGCTGGGAGAGATACGTGCAAAGAATTCCCATTGATTTTGCTATTATGAACTTGCCATCTTAAATTGGCAAGAAATTATGTCATATTTTAAATATTACTTAAAGTTCAATAAATAATGTTATCCAAGGGAGATGGGTGTTTAAAAATATGAAACAAAAATAAAGTGTGAAAATTATTAAGTTGCAAATATAGTAAATAGCACATACTTAGAAAATTAATTTCTCAATCACACATGCTAAAGTTAATGTCCTAGCTAGCAGATTAACTAATTTAATTTCAACTCTCTAATCTTTTTCCACATCAGTTAAGGACAAACCATTTCTTGAAATAAAGTGGAATATTGTATTTACCCGTATTTTTTGGAGTATAAGACGCACCTTTTTACCCTCCAAAAGAGAGTGAAAATTTGGGTGCGTCTTATACACCGAATGTAGCCCTACCCACCTGCCAGCCCCCACCCTTTGGAAGTTTTCGGCCTCCGCGCGTCACTTTTTCGGCCGATTCCAGCCGTTGCTGGCCACCGCCGTCAAAGCCGTTGCTGCCTGGAGCCGCTGCCGCCATTGCTGGCCGCCGCGGCTGCTCACAGCCACTGCTGCCATCGCAGCCGCTGTTGCTGGCCACTGCCATCGCTGCCCAAAGCCGCTGATGCCATTGCTTGCCGCCGCTGCCATTGCTAGCCGCCACTGCTGCTACTGCAAACCGCCACTGCCGCCATTGCTGGCCGCTGCCGGAGCCACCATTGCTGCCCGCCGCTGCTGCCCGCCGCCGCTGCCACCTGCCACCACTGCCGCCGTTGCTGGCTACCGCCACTGCTACTGCCCGTGGCCGCCACCGCTGCTACTGCCCACCGCCGCTGCCGCCATTGCTGGCTGCCACCGCCATAGCTGCAATTGCTGGCCGCCGCTGCCACTGCTCATGAAACTCAGGAGGAATAAAAAATACTTTCCACATATTTTTTTAAAGAATATAGGGAACTTGTTCATTATATCTATCTTGCAACAACATCATAAAAAACATATTTGGTGTACATTTTTTCTGATTCCAATGACAGTGTCACTAATATTGTGAACAAATTTTATGTGGCAGCAGTGAGCACAAATAATCAGACAGTATATTCCTGATTATAATATATTTATCTTTTTATATATAGTATATTTAAATAAGCGGACCCTGCACTAGCGGAAATACGCTAGGGAGAAGAAGATACATTATATTTAAATGTTATTATGTATGTATATACATATAATGCTAGACTGCAATCATCATTTTTCAATTCCCTGCACACGAGTTCTCGAGAATCTGAGTACAGATATTGACATCTGGAGCAAGCAGTTAGATGTCACTATCTGTAATTAATAATGATTTCCCCACCCCATGCACCTGGACTCTGTATGAGGAAGTAACCTGCCTTCCCCAGGACTAAGCTTTTAACTAGTTTACAAGACACTCAAAATGTTGAAGTACTATATATAGTTCTAGTCTAATTCTTGTAACTATTTATAAGAAAGTACAAACCAAACTAAGCAGTTGAATAAAAGATCTACAGTACATACTAAGGTAGTCACCAGTAACCTGCTCACAGACCCACAAAAGGAGAGGGAGGGAGGGAGGGAGGGAGAAGAGAGAGAGAGAGAAAGAGAAAGGAAAGAGAAGAGAGAGAGAGAGAGAGAGAGAGAGAAAGGAAAGAGAAGAGAGAGAGAGAGAGAGAGAGAGAGAGAGAAAGAGAAAGAGAAAGAGAAAGAAGAGAGATAGATGAATGAAATGTAAACTACTGAACTGAGTAAAGCAGAACTGAAAAGGAATCAAAATTTATCTGTCTACACTATCTCTGTCAATTTTCCTTAATGAATACTAATTCTTCCCAGACTTTGAAGCAAACAGATTAATTCACAGACTCACTCAAGAAATGTGCTCTTTTTACATCAAGAGAATGTGGAAAAGAATGAAACTTTGACTTTGAGTTTTGCAGATTAGTCTGATTGACTTTTGCAGAAATGACTGGTTCATACGACTTTGGTAAAACAAAAAGTTGTGATTTATTGTTAATGCCTTATTCTACTGTAACAGAGAGAGTGGGAAGTCAATGTTTCTTTTTCTTTCCCTACCTTTCCTCACTTTTCTTTCCCCTTCCCCCCACTGTCCTTTTGTTTTGTATTTTGTATGTTATAATACTTTATAACTTACTCAGACTGGGAAGCAATGGTTTCTTCTACCAATGATCTCACATGTTACAATTAACTGGAAGAGGTTGATTCTAAGAATATTATTCCTAATAGTATAGCACAGGGGTAGGCAAAGTTGGCTCTTCTATGACTCATGGACTTCAACTCCCAGACTTTCTGAGCCAATCATGCTAGCTCAGGAATTCTGGGAGTTGAAGTCCATGAGTCATAGAAGAGCCAACTTTGCCTACCCCTGGTATAACATATCTAGAGTTGCTGACTGTAGATATAGCATATCTAGAGTTGCTGACTGTTCTGCCCATCTACAATAGAAGAGGTTCTCTATTGTATATTTCTATATTTTCTCTAGGTCACATATTCTTCATACATTCTAAAGTCTCATGATGAGGCTGTTGGGGGCAAAAGCCATCTGCTCACCAAGGCACCTGAGACCTTGCTTGTTTTTAACCTTTTGTGTATCCACTACCTTTTAGTACTATCTGGAAATTGATGGAACAAATGGCAAAGAAATTACCGGTATTGTATCAAGAAAAAGGCAGCAAGCATAAGCTCTGACACCTCTTTATTTAAAAACATCCCTTTATGGATCATCTTTTCCCACTTGTGGTAACGGGCCCTTCAGTTGCAATCCAGCATAGTCTAAGCAATATAGATTGTCCATGGGCAGGTATTGTGTCGTGGCCATGCAAGATGCAAGTATAATTAGTCTTTTCTTTGAAACAAGGCAGTTTCAACTGTCTGTCAGTTTTTTCTGGGGGATGTTATTGAATCTAGTTTTAGTACAACTCAACTGAGGAGTAGAAATAGGCAGCTAACAGTAAAAGAAATCCAACACCATCAGTGCAGAGATGGTAGAATTTAGAACTTAGAGGTAAAAGACAAAGCATTTTTGAATCCTAGTTTGGATGGCTGCAACTTTTCTCTTATTTGATTGTGTTCAAATATTAGGTGAATTATACACAAAACCATAGGCAAATGCCCTTCATTTTTAAAAATATAATAGGGGAAGAAAAAATGCGCCAGAATTGAGAAAATTAAATTCCAAGTAGGCAAATCTAGAATCCTAAGTCTGCATCAAACGAATAAAACTCTCCAAAAGAGTTTACAAATAAAATGGAAATTAAGGGCAAACATTTTACAATAAGGAATAATAAATGTTAACTAGCTAATTTAAATATGTTCAAGTGTTTGGAAGATAAAAGAAAGAGGTTTCACACTTTTTTGTATATTTCCAAGGTACAAAAATCTTCATATACTGGATTAACAACATTTAGCCATTTGGTTACATAACTGTTAAAATTCATTATATAAATTTGACCAGAATATAGTAACTGCTTTTGGGGCCAACTCTGCTTCTAGTGAGGAGGCTCTGATTCTAATAGGAATGAGGAGAGAAGTATTTCAAAAGCAGGAAGCAGAAACAAAGAAAATGCTAAAGCAAAAGGAATAGAGTTTGCAGGCCCATAGCCAAATTTCAAGGAATGATCACCAATCAACTAGATCAGGGGTGTCAAACTCAAGGCCCGCGGGCCGAATCCAACCCATAGGGTGCTTAGATAAAACAGCGAAGGACCGGCCTGTGGTGCCTCTGCCAGCGAAAACAGAGCTCAGGAGGGCCACCCACAGCCCTCCTGAGCTCCGTTTTCGCTGGCAGAGGGTTGCAGGAGGCCATCGCACCCGGAAACAGAGCTCACCCAAGCTCCATTTTTGCTGGCAGAGCATTCGGGCCACTACAGGCATCCCTGACATGAGTGAAGTTGAGCTGACCACACTCACCCTGACCATGCCCATCCCAGCCTCCCGAGATCAAAGGCAACCCTGATGCGGACCTTAATGAAATTACATTTGACACCCCTCAGCTAGCTCACCAATCAACTATTGCACAACATACAATGTCTCTGCCCTTCTGGGTCTGAAGTACACCAAATTATGTTAAAGCCTTTTGGCTAGCAATATGAGAGAAATGATACCTATGAAATCCAGATTCACTTCAAAAATGGTGGCAATGTCACAAATAATTAAATAGTCAGATGAGCCACAATATTCTTATCAGCCCAAGATAAGCAAAATCTTTAAAAGACTCCAGTAATGGTTGGAAAGTCAACAAGCCTCAAGTATGGCATGGGAAAGTTGTTGGAATGAATGCAGTATTTAGAAGAAAAGAATTTGAGCAGCTGTGGATGCGTTAATCAAAACTCATCTGAATCAAAGAAAAAAAATATACAGGATAAGATATGGCTTAATCTCTGAAGATGTCCTTTTCCCCCCTTGTTCTATATTGAAACACAACTCAGGAATTTATACATTTCTCCTGGGTGACATGGTTCTTGTACTTTCCTTATAAGGTGGTTTGCAATGCAGTTGGGAGTTCTTCGGAATGAAAGCTGCTGCTGAACAGAAAGTCATTATCCTTCTGCCTGCTGGGAGCTTTTACTTAGTTGGCAGTGATCAAACCAAGTAGGCTAGCAAGTTACCCACCTGTGCAACCATCCCAGTGCTGACTACTGCTCATTTGGAAAAGCTGCATTAATCCATTTTCACTGTGCCTAGAGGAAAGCTATGAAGTTTAATTACGGGCCTGCAGCTTTCCAAACAGATGGTCTTACCTACAGCTGGGAAACACAAAGTCTGAGTTGATAAAAAATAAACCTTGTTGGGAAAAGCATGACTTTTAGAGCTTAAAAAATCCAGAATAATAAAATCAATATCTGATGGGAAGACAGAAACAAGTTTAGAACAAGATATTTTAGTAGACAATATAATAATGCTTTTAATGAAATCTTTTAACTGAAACTAATTTAAGTTGCTGCAATATTATTTCAATTAAATATTGGCCAGGGGACTTTGCAGGTAATACTATAAAGCTGGGAAAATATCTAAGAAGAGATCTGTAGGACTTTTTACTATTACTTTGTACTACTTGTAAAAATGCATGTTACCCCCCCAAAAAATGGAGTTAGTAGAAGACGAGCCCATTGTGATCTCCGAACTGAAGTTGATTACCTGCAACAACCAACAAGCCACTCCAATAACTGAGGAAACATGACTAGGGAAAATTAAAAGGTAAAACAATTAGTAGGTGCTGCTGCAAGATTCCTCCTTTGTTACTCTCAAGATGTACACAGGAGAGGCAATCATTGAGAAGACAGTGGCCACTGCTGAGAGATTTACAAAACAAGTGGTATTTAAAGGGGGGGGATGTGTGAAAAATGCTGAAACTCCCTTTCCAATTGTTTTAAAAACCCTGAAAACTTTCAGAAATAGCTTTTGATGCTAAGCTTGAAATGGTACAGGAGACATGAAAAATCGATTCAGAACAGAATCTGATGAAAATAAGCACTAAATCAGTACCCAGTACATATTCACATGCATCCACACAGAGAGACTCTTTTTCTCAAACACATTTTTCTCTTCCTCATTTTTTTTATCTGGGCCAGTCCATCTCCAAAGTTCATCTGAAACTTTAATTTGACATAAAGTATAATTTGTTAGGAAATACAAAATTTATCATGAACAATAATTCCAGTTCCCAGTATCTAATATCCAGAAAATCCAGTTGCGTTTTGAAGAAAGCACTGTTGGGACAATCATAAACTTTCTGTTAGAAAGAGAAAAAAATGAACCTGATTTTTGACTTCGATGATTATGGTTATAAAAATGACTATTTATTGTTTTAGATAAGTAAAAAGTTGATATTACTATATAACTGTATTATGTATTTACTGCATCAAAAGAAGTTGGAAGTCACTGTTTTCTCTTCTTTTCTTTCTTCACTTTCTTCACGGTTCCCCTTTCCTTTCCCCTTTTCTTCCCTTTCTTCCCTTCTTTCTTTTATATTGTCTTTATTTCTATTTTCTATTAAAAAAGCCTTTTAATAAAAAAATACTTTAAAAAAGAATTCAAAATGCTCACTGTCTTAAACTGCAATGCTTAATGGGCACATAGAATAAAATCTGCGTCATTAATTCACAAATTGTGAAAGAAAATGCATTTGATGATGTGCCAAAAGTTATATTCAGTGCATAGCAACAGATACATTTCAGTAGTCAAATGTGAATTACTATTACTGTTAATATTATTGCTATTTAAACTATGCAGCCACTGATTATGTGGTTTAGAATTTACTGTTCATATGAGAAAGTTGCTAGTCCAATTACAAACAACTCTGAGCTATAGTAAAAGAATGATCCCATCATTCTTAGTATGATTAACTTCTGAAGTTTTGTATCTACATTCTATCTAATAGCCATTCAGAATTACAGTTATTGTATCTCCAGGTTTTCAAATAACACTTATTAATATTAAGACTTCTAATAAGGGTAATAAGAGAGACTAGAAACACTAGAAAACAACTTAGGTAAAAATAGGAGAGGCAATTAAACTTCTCAATAAATATATAAACGTCTAAATATACCCCCCCCCAAAAAAAGAACACAAACATTTGCTAAATTAAGGAAATTGGAGGCTAAGGTCATATGTTTATAGGAAGTCCATATCAAAAAGGATTGCAGGAAATTGTTAGAAATGGAAAATTAGGGATATTATACACTTCTCTTGCACAAAAAAAGAAAATTTATGTAAAAGAAAGAATAAAATCAAAATTAGTATATTCTGACAATGAGGGTAGAATTCTAATGGTGGAATTAGAAGTAGACCAAAAATAGATTTTACTAACTGTAATTTATGCACCCAATCAAAACCAACAATAATTTTTTAAACAAGTACATGATACAATAGCAAACTTGGAATATGAAAATATCTGTTTAATTGGTGATGATAATGCGATAGTTAATGTTAAAAAAAGACTATAAAAGTAATAAGAAAAATAAAAAAAGGAAAAATATATTACCAAAATCATTTTTTGACATGGTAACAGAATACAATTTACAGGATGCATGGAGGGAGATACATAAGACGGACAACCAGAGGTGGGTTTGGACCGATTTGCCCAAACTGGTACTGACACGCTGATGATATCATGATGATGTCACAGAACCGGATCGGTCAGTGTCAGTCCGTGGGCACCGCCATCTTTTTTTTAATTTATTTTTTTATTTTAATTGATTTTTTTTGAATTTTTTTTCTTCGCCCGCCCCACCCACTCACTCACTCCTTACCACTAATCTGTCTTTCTAGTTCCCATGTGGTGCCTGCCCTGCGCTCCAACTGAGCTGCTGCCTCCTGCCTACAGGTAAGTCACGGTCGCGCTAACCTTCTGTCCCATCCCTAGATCTTGCCGCGGGCCCCCCCACCATCCCCACTGGGCTCGCGACCTTACCTTCCTCCCATGGCTGGTGGCAGAGGGAAGGCACGCCAGCGCCCATGAGGAACCGATGCTTGGAGCAGTTTTGGAGCTTGTTAAGGAGGAGAACTGCTCCTCGGCCCCAGCCTTGCATTTTCAAGCCTGGGCTATTGTAATAGCTTTTCACTCCAAGCAGCCCAGGCTTGAAAACACATGGCTGGGGCCGAGGAGCAGTCCTCCTCCTTAAAAAGCTCCAAAACTGCTCCAAGCATTGGTTCCTTGTGGGTGCTGAAAGTACCAGCCTTCAACCTGGCTGTTTCTCTGTGCCTGGCTTTCCAGATGGGTCCCCAAAGCACTGTGCTGTGAAAGACTCGCTCTCTCTCCCAGCAACAGAGCGGGGGAGAGAAAACAGGTCACCGGAGAACACTTGGAGGGCTCCATTATGTGCTCTCCAGGTCAGTGGCTGCTGCTTCTCCTCCTTGCTGCTTTTGCCTGGGAGAGAGAGTCTTTTGCACCACAGTGCTTTATGTAAGTCCCATCCAGAAAGCCTGCACTTTCCCAGGGCCCCAAGGGCCACCCCCTTGCCAAACACTTCCTGGAGCTCTCCTTTCACCCGCTGTCACCACCCCTGCCACCCGCCCTCTGGAGCTCCCCTTTCACGTTTCCCCTAGCCATCTGGCCTGCAGGAGATTGTGGCACCGGAGCTCTTCCTGTGCATTTCCCACAGCCACCTGGCCTGTGAGGGAAGCACATGGGAGATCCAAGCTGCAGTTTACTTGTGAGCAACATTGGCTGGAGAGGCAGGGAGAAAGGCCAATGGTGCTCATGAATAAACTGAGGCTCCTAAGGGGGATCGAAGTCCCCCTGCTGAGGACATCACTGGCATGCAACAGGAGGTCCATGCTCTTCCCGCTGTTGCTTGGCTTCCTCAATGCATGGAGGCAGAGGTTGTGGGAGACAAGAGAGAGAGAGATACCAGTGGTGCTGGGTACCTGGAGTTGCACTCGGGAGCGCACAGGAGTTCCAGTCTGCCCACCTGTCCTGCCATGAGGTGGATGGGTGGGTGGGTGGGTGAGTGAATGGCTGGGAGGGGAGAATTATTGACAAACGGCCGAGCAGGCAGAGAGCTTTGGAAGACATGGAATGGGGTTTAGCATGCCTTATGCACTGACTTGGCCAACCCAAAGAAAGAGGAGGAGGAGGCAAGGGCAAGCGGCAGCAGTGGTGCTCTCAGCACCATAGCAGTAGCTGCGTACCAAGGGCTGCCTTGTGGAAAGATTGGGCTCTGCCAGTTGGCCTTGGGGTCCCCGGTGGGGGGGGAATATCGAGCAACTTCTCCTTCTCTAGGCATTAGCCAAAGAGAAGCAGTAAAATCAGTTTTTATTCCTTTGCTAAATCTGCCGTTCCCTTCACACGAGATAGCCCAGCAGCCAAGAGGGAGAAGTGGGCAGCATTTCTGTATGCTCCTGTTTCTGTGTGGCACTCTCCCCTCAATGATAGCAGCCGCAGCTGCTCCCTTCTCTCTCTCTCTCCTCATGCAACCTGCTCTCTGCCCAAGAAGGCGCAAGCCTCCGCAGAGCCGAGTGTGCCCCTAACATTTTCTCTGCACTGGTGCAACTGTCTACTTTTTGTGATTCCACTTCCTTTGTGGGCAGCTCAGCGCCAGCTGACACCCCTTCGTGTTGGCTCAGGAAAGAGGGGAATGGGGAGAAGCAGCCACCGTAGCCACCAGATGCAGAGAGGGAAGTAGCACAGTTGGCTACTCACATCACTGTGCAGTGGCAGCAGCGAGAGGAGTCCCCGCCGCTGTGATCCCAGTGCAGGAGGGTATCCGCTTGTGTCTATGTGTGCACGCGTGAAAGAGATAAGAGAGAGGAAAGGGTAGGAAAAGAGAGAAAGAGAAAGAAATGAGAAAATGATGGAGGGAGAGAATGAGAGAAAGGAAAGAGAGAAACATGAGAGAGAGAAAGAGAGAGAAAGAGATGAGAGAGGGAGAGAGATGAGAAAGAGCGGGGGAGAATGAAAAAGAGAAAGATGAAAGATATGAGTGAGAGGAGATGAGAGAGAGAAAGATGAGAGAGAGAGAGTGTGTGGGAGAGAGAGAGAGAAGAGAGAGAGAGAGAGAGAGAGAGAGAAGACAGAGAGAGAGAGAGAGATAGGGAGAAAGAAAGAGAAAGGCAGAGAGATACCTGCTTAAAAGAAAATAGAAAAATGGCTCTTTGAGTATTTAAGGCTGCAGACCCCTGGGTTAGGCAAACACAATGGTTGTTAAGTGAACCTTGTGGTCATTAAGCAAACACTGATTGTTAAACGAGTCCATTTTCCCCTATGGGCATTTTTAACCGGAAACCAGAAGAAATTGTTGGGGACTCGCAAAAAACAAAGAAAACCTCAGTCATGTGACTGTGTGGGGTGGATGTTGTAACTGGTCATAAATGTGTGCGTGTGCATGCATGCATGCGCACGTGTGTGCGTGCTTAAGGCTGTCAAAATTCCATAAACAGGTCAAGTAGCTCTGAGGAGGTCAGTCATAAATTTGAACACTTGCTAAGCAACTGGCCATTAAGCGAGGACCACTTGTATTTGCTTGCCTTAAGGGTTCAGAGCTGTATGGAATCTGGTTTCCTTTAATCCTTTGGGGGATTGCAAAAGGTCCAGATACAGGAATCTTTGTAGGGGGAACTAGGATCGTGGCCACTTAGCCACACCCACCCAGTCACATGATCATGAAGCCATGCTCACCCAGTCACATGATCATGAAGCCAGCCCACCATCACATGACCATCAAGCCACACTCACAAAATAAGCCACGCCCACAGAACTGGCAGTAAAAAAAATTCAAAACCCACCCCTGCAGACAACCAATACACTTTTTACTCATACCCGCATCAATCATGGTCCAGGATTGACATGGCCTGGATGACAGCTGATTTTCAAAACAAAATTGATGAAATAGAAATAGGAATTAATGTTTGGGCAGATCATAATCCAATAATAATAAAATGGAAAGAAAATAAGCAGAAAAAGAGATGGTTAATGAATCAAACTATATGTAAAGAAAAAGAACATAAACAGATGTTAGAAAAAGAGCTGAACTTATTCTTGAAATAAATAAAAAGGAAGATAACTCTATACAAAATTTATGGGGCACTGTAAAAGCATATATTCGAGGATTAACAATAGCATATTTAACTAGGAAAAACAAATAAGTTACAAGAAGAGAGATTACAAGAAGAGCTTAGAAAAATAGAATTTGAATTACAAAAGGAACCTCAAAATAATAAGATAAAAGAAAAATGAAATATTATAAAACATAAGATTAATTTCATAACACAAAAAGAATTAGCACAGAAAATAAAAATGGCAAAACAAAATTATTTCGAAAACACAAACAAAACAGGCCGATGGCTAGCATATAAACTAAAAAAAGAAAAAGAAAAAAGAATAATACATCAATTACAAGATGAGCCGGGTATATTGCAATATAGAAGAGAAGAAAAAAAGAGAGTTATACAAAAAAAATTCAAAACTATATTGACAAGAGGAAATAGACGAAGAAAACATAAAACAATTCATAGAAACAATGAATTTGAGTAAAGTTATGGAGGACCAAAGGGAAATGTTAAAGACCAATAACGACACTAGAATTCGAATTTGCATTGAAAAAACAACAAAACATCAAAACACCAGGGCCAGATGGTCTTCCAGTTGAATTATATAAGAACATTCAAAACTCATTAGGATGGTTAATGCTGGAGGTATACAATGAGGCTCTGGAACAAGCAAAGATACCTACAACTTGGTTAGAAGCAATAATTACTCTTATTCCCAAAGAGGATACAAATCATCAACTAATTCAAAATTTCAGACCAATATCACTATTAAATACAGTCTACAAGATATTTACATCAATATTAGCAGAAAGAATTTAAAAAGTACTGAATAATTTCATACATACAGATCAAAATGGATTCCTTACAGGACGACAAATAAAAAAATAACATGAGGATTATAATGAACACCTTGGAATTTTATGAGGTCCATCCTGAGAGACAAGCTTCACTGGTTTTCCTTGATGCCCAAAAGGCTTTTGACAATGTGAACTGGAAATTTATTATAACACAATTAAAAATATGGAATTTGGCACAAAATTTGAAAGGATGATTGAGCAAATTTATACCAAACAAACAGCTAGAGTAATTATAAATGACAACATCACAGAAAAATTTGACATAACCAAAGGAGTACGACAAGGATGCCCACTCTCTCCTCTTCTATTTATTCTCTCATTAGAAATACTGTTAATAAAAATTAGGGAAGACCAAGAAATATCAGGTTTAAAAATCAGAAAGGAAGAATATAAGGTCCAAGCTTTTGCTAATGACCTAGTATTTATAATAGAAGATCCATTAGAATCAACCAGACCGAAAGTGATACAAAAAGTAAAGGAATTCGGCAAAGTAGTGGGACTTAAGATAAATAGAAACAAATCTAAATTAATAACCAAAAATCTCACAAAGAGACAAGAAATGGAACTGGAAGAGAAAATAACTAAGTAACTAAGAAAATAAAATATTTAGGAATTTACCTCACAGCAAAATGCTCTACAATAAGGAAGATAATTATGACAAATTGTTACAACAAATAAAAAAAGATTTAAAAACTTGGAAAAACTTACAAATCTCATTCTTAGGAAGGATCACTACGATTAAAATGAACATACTCTTGAGAGTACTATTTTTGTTTCAAGTTATCCCAATCAAATTAGGATTTTTTTCCCCCAAAAAATTTAAATAAATTAGTCACCAAATTTATATGGCAAGGGAAAAAATTAGGATTAAACTAAAGCTCTTGCAGGATACTAAAGATAAAGGAGGATTGGTATTACCGGAGTGGGAAATATATTACAATGCAGCCATTTTAATTTGGTTAAAAGATTGTATCGAACTAAGAAATAAAAGAATTTTAGTCATAGAGGGCCATGATCTGCAAACGGGATGGCACACATTTTTATGGGATGAGAAATATAAAACACAGTTATTTCCAAAGACATATAATACGAAATGCTCTTTTACAGACCTGGAAAAAAATAAAAAAGAATCACTATATAAAAATCCCAATGTGGAAATCACCAATAGAAGCAGTGAGACGTCCAAATTAAATAGCCAAAATTTAATTGACAAAATAATAGATATAAGGATTTGTTAAATGAACTGTTAAATTTGAAAACGAAACAACAATTGGAATATGATATAAGCAGAGGAATAGATTGGTGGACATATACCCAAATCCAGTCCAAATTTAAAGAGAACAAAGGATTACATGAAATCCAGAAAGATCAGCAAGAATTGGATAAAATTACCGTATTTTTCAGAGTATAGGACGCACCGGAATATAGGACGCACCTTAATTTTGGGGGAGCAAAACAAGAAAAAAATAATTCTGCCATACCTAGCATTCAATACTTTAGCAAGTGACTGTGGTATGCCCCCCTCCTCTCTCTCTCTCTCTCTCTCTCCCCTTCCCCTCCCTCTCCCTCTCCCTCCCCCCTCTCTTCTTCCCTCCCTCTCTTTGAAATAAATCTGTTGGCTTTAGTGGGGTTTCTATGGACACCCCACCATTTGCCCTGTTTTTGGAATGGGGAGAAAAGTGATTGCAGAAGCAAAAAAAGAGCATTGCGTTTCAGGCTGCAGCCCGAAAACACTTCCCTCCCCGATTCCAAAATTGGAGGAAGGCTTTTTGCACGCTGCTCAGAGCATTGCATTGCAGCCCCTGCTGCTGCGGGGGTATCTGCCTGAGAAGGACCCTCAATCAGCCACCTCTAGGGAGCCACCCCCGTCCTCAGGAGGCAGTAAGAGTGAAGGAGCTTTTTTATTTTTTATTTCCCTCCTTCCAGCCTGAGCCGGCCGATCGCGAGCCCGCCGCCGGCAGTGACAGCGCGCCACAGACATTCGTGGAGGGGATGGGATCGCTTGCCACCGCCGCCGCCGCGCAGGTATGTGAGTCGCCCGGGGGTCAGCCGCACCTCGGGTTGGAGGGTCCTTGTCCTGCTGCTGCCCCAAGGAAGCTGCTGAGCTGAAGAAGCCTCCACCCACCTGCCAGCTCGCCACTCAGCCTGGGGAGGAAAGCGTTTTCAGGCGGCAGCGCTGCGATCCCCTTCCCAATTCCAAAAGGCTGAGTGGCGAGCTGGCAGATGGGTGGAGGCTTCTTCAGCTCCGCAGCTTCCTTGGGGCAGCAGCAGGACAAGGCCACTCCAACCCGAGGTGCGGCTGACCCCTGGGCAACTCACATACCTGTGTGGCGGTGGCAAACGATCACCTCCCCCTCCCCTCCACAAACATCTGCAGCGCGCTGTCACTGCCGGCGGGCTCGCGATCGGCCGGCTCAGGCTAGAAGGAGGGAAATAAAAAATAAAAAAGCTCCCTCACTCTTAAAGGGGCTACTGTCTCCTGAGGACAGGGGTGGCTCCCTGGAGATGGCTGATTGAGGGTCCTTCCCGGGAAAGAAGAGCATCGCGTTTCTGGTGGCGGGCAGCACCGGTTGCATGCCCCGTTTTGGGAATCGGGGAGGGGATCGCAGCGCTGCCGCCTGAAAGCACTTTCCTCCCCTGGCTAAGTGGCGGGCTGGCAGGTGGGGGGTGGGGGCTACATTCGGAGTATAGGACGCACCCACTTTTTGACCCTCTTTTGGGGAGTAAAAAGGTGCATCCTATACTCCGAAAAATACGGTATACAAGGAACTGAGTAAAAATTAATTAGTAAAATATATAAATTTCTACTGAGATACAACATGGAAGAGGAGATTGTTAAAGAAACAATGATCAAATGGGCAAAAATTTTAGATACAATATAGAATTGGAGAAATGGGAAAAATGTGGGTAACAAATATAAAATTGACAATGTCGGCGGCATTAAAGGAAAACCAGTTGAAGATGTTCTACAGATGGCACCTCCCTCCAGCAAGATTGGCAAAGATGTGTCTGAATACTTCACCAATAGGTTGAAAATGTAAAAAATTGTATGGTATATATTATCATTTATGGTGAACATGTCCTGAAGCTAAAAAAAATTGGATTAAAATCAGGAAATGGTTGGAAGAGATAACGGAATAACATATAGATCTGAGGCCAGAGATATTTTTATTGGGACTATTAAACAGAAACTATACCAAGGAAATACAATATCTACTTCTACATATAATTACAGGCGCAAGAATAGTATATGCCCCAAAATTGAAAAACCATAAAACACCATCTGAGGAAGAACTGATAGGGAAAATTCTTGACTATGCTGAGATGGACAAATTAACAAAAGAGATAAAAGAAAAATAAGAGACAGAGTATTATTTGGTCTGGGACAAATTGTATAACTTGTTAGAGATTAGAAATAGAGAATAAGGCTCAATTATGAAAGGTGACATAAGAAACAGTGTGTGTAAAACATAATGGTGTTATAAGTAACCAATGTGAAGAAATAAAGATAGAAATGTGTAAATAGGTCAATAAATATAAAGATAATCAGAGAAGTTTAAAAGGGGAAAATGTAAATAATAGAATAAATACCGTGATGAAACTGCTGTAAAAAGTGAATATATGTTTATGTGTTGATGTGTGTTGATGTATGTATGTATTGTTTTGTAGTTTTAAAAAATAAAATAAAATAAAAAAGAAATAGTCAGCAGATTAGTCCTCTGATTATATTAAGGCTAAACATAGCTTAGTATCAAAGTTTACTCTTAAAGCCTGATGAAAGTAACTGTAGCTTAGAATTACATTGGTTAAAATAAGGATGCACAAATTCCAATATAGAACTGAACTCTCATCCTGACATTACTTTAAAAAGCACAGATTAGATCACTTTGTTTAAAAGTAATATTGAATTCCATAAGTCCTTTTCAGTGTGAAAGAACAGTTCAGTAATATAATAAAGGCCTGCATGAATTAGCACTGAATTAGAAGTTCAAGACTGAAAAGGGTCAAACCTGATTGAATTCAAATGTGTGATTCAAGCAATCCAATTCAATACAAGCCATTTTGAGATTCAATTTAAGACATGTGCCTATCAATCAATCAATCAATCAATCAATCAATCAATCAATCAATCAATCAATCAATCAATGTAGTCAGCCATCCAAACAAAGGCTGTAATGGACAAATCTTCAAAAAAAAAAAAACCATATGGATTTTTTTAAAGCCAAAAATAGATCTATTAGACAACACAGATGCAGAACAGATCTATTAGACAACACAGATGTTTCTACATTTCACTGGGGTATCTTCAAGGGTTAGCATAATTCTTTTTAAAAAATATCTGTCTGTCTATATATCTTCATCCCCACATGACTCCATTGCTGGCCACCGTATTTTTACTATACTCTGTGCACACCACTGATGATATATAATATTGGAGAGACAAGGTAGCCAGAATGAGGCTACATAAAATGACATTTGTAGCACTGTCACCTCCAGTTTACTATTAAAGCAACATTATTGTGTTAGCCTGGCACCCATTCAGTCATTGTCAAGATTATTCAAAATTTAAAAATAAGATTAGCCCTGAACCCACATTCCAAATGCTAAGAGTGGGTTTCTAATTGTGTTTGCAGTGCCAGAATCATATATAACAATATATTAAAGGAGAACAAAATTAAAGTTTGTGGGTGTTCATAATTAAAGAAGCCGAAAAACTGAATGAAGTCAAAAGTACAGTAGAATTTCTGGTCATGACCATAATTCGTTCCATAACTTTGGTCGCAAACTGATTTGGTCATGATCCAAACCTAATTTTGGAAATTTGGCACTTACAAAAAAAAATGGCACTGAAGGGGAAATCGGCCACAAAAAAAAATTGTGAATTTTTTGGTCAGAACCCGATTTGGTCATGGTCAGAAGCATTTGTGACCAGAGGTTCTACTGTAATATTATTTTTGCCATATCAATATATTGCTGATATCAGTTTTTAAATGAAGAATCAGTCCAATGCTTGTCCCTCCCAAGTATTTACCACATAAGAAATTGAAGGGGCAAAATTATACATTGTCTCTAACAATTCCAGCAAAGCAGCAGAAAAATCTATGAAACATGTCATAATGTTGCAAAATGTTTCAGAGTCATTTAATTCATTTTGCTTCTTTGAAGCAAATATTTCAGTTTGCAGATATGGGAAAATTCAACTCAATCTTGGAAATGCTCTTTTGAATTTATTCATTTTTTGTACATACCTGGTAATTATTAATTGTTTCTCAGTTTTTAAAACCTTTGCAAATAATTTATAAAAAGAGAAGAAAAATAATGACTATTTGCAGGAAGCTGTGTTGATTTCAAGGTAACATGCTCTGTGGTAAATGCAATTTTGACTTTGTGCAATGAATGTGAAATAGTACTTAGCAAAAATCAGTAGAATTACAATGTCTGTGTTTATTATTTACATATTTATCTCTCTATATTAAATAGTTGTTAAATTGTATTAAATTGCTGACACAAGCAACTTTAATATAAACGAGAAGGGGTATATAGTTTGTATGCACCCTTGGCCATCAATCAGTTAATGAATAGAACTCAAGGTGCTAGTTCAAAGCATACTTGGTATGGGACCAGTATAACTGAAAGTCTGCATGAGGAATTATTTATCATTGGAAAAGGTGGATTTTTTATGTTCCTTTTATATCAAATATTATATCACAGAATGAAGTTTTCTTGATAATATAGATATTGTTCTCAGAATGTGGAATTTTGTACTAAAAGAAATCAGGTGCAAAGTAGCTGTAGTGTATATCTGTTATCCATCTTTCAGTAAGCTTCAGAAAAGCTTTGGGTGCTGTGCTACTGAAGTGGATTTTAATTTAGTAAATGTGATAATTGATCTTTGAATTCATTTTTTTTTCTTCAGCTAGAGCTTTAAGTTGCAGTGTAGGCTACTATCGATAAGAACTGTAAATGTGATCTGTCAATCAAATCTAACCTGTCAATCTAGATAACAAGCAGAGACAATCATAGCCTAGAAAAATATCTCTGAACAAGAATCAGAAGCAAAAAGATTTCCTTGTCAGATAAGCTTTTCAAAAGAGAAGGGGGGGGATCCATTTTGTTTTTCTGAATTTTTCTTTTAAGGCAGGATATGAAGCATCTATTTCTGTCTGTCTCAAGACCAAGTAAGCAGAACCCAAATCAGGGGTGGACTGGAGATCTAGGAAGAAATATAGTTGTCTAGAGACAGTTGAAAGCTAAATATAAATCAGATTTTGGTTTGATCTGAGCTGTGCTTTTGTTCGTTTTTTCTGCCTTTGGCCTTTTTGTAGACATATTACTGAGATAAAGCTCAGAAGTCACTGCTGTTTTCTTTCCCTTTCTCTTTTGGTATTACAATTCTATCTGATTCCTTAACCTTGATACATACTAGTCATTAAGACTTGAATTCTTAATGAATCTGAATTCTCATTCTGAAAACACCATAACCTTTGAGGTACAATTCTCATTTAAGGTTTCTTTTCTTTTCAAAGTTTACCGAAAGATGGGATAATGGAGGCTAGTACAGATATAGTGTAGGATGTTAGTACCCCCCCTCCTAGAAAAATGAAATATCCTAGGAAATATTGAAAAAGGAAAGAATATGTTTCCCTGAATGAGGAAAGGAGAAACCTGTTTTAAATACAAATTCCTGCAGCTCCCTTCCCCCACCCTTTGCCAATGGGCCATTAAGGACTGGGCCCAGCTCACGCATTCCTCCCAACAGTCTTCTGCATTACAAAGAACCATAATGGGAATCCCAAAGCCTTTTCATTATACCACATGGGACCTGGTAAGATTCCATCAACCATGCCCCTGGGATTCAGGACAGCCCACAAGAGATGCCCCAGCATGCCCCTGGAAGTCTGACAGCCAATGGAATACATTTCTATATAGGAACAGGAAACAGTTAGGGAGGGGCCCAAGAGAGAGTATAAAGCAAGGAACTCAGCATCTCTTCTCCCTTCTTTTCTCCTCATCCACATCTGGAAGCATGTAATCTACCTTTTCTGTATAGGGGCTCCTGCCATGTGCTCCTGTCCACCATATTAAACCTTCTTTCCAAGCAACTTCCATGAATCCAGTGTCTTTTTCTCCACTTGGAACTGAACCCAGAAGGATATTCCTTGCAACAATAGTACAGATAAAATCTGTGCATTATTGACATTCATGTATTTTTTATAAATATTGATTTGATTTGAATTTCTCTTCTGATCATTTACTTTTCATTTTGTTAATTGGTAAAAGTAACACTTCTATTTCTGAAAGCATTCTTAATTTACAGCATTTTTGCACAACTGCCTAATACTTTTGCAAAGTACTGTATATAATTGTACTTGTGGCTACTTAGCTTTAATTGAAACAATATTAACAGTAATGGGAAGATGTAGTGGTCTTATATCGAGACTGAATATCCTGCAACCATTGCCAAACTGTCTCAGACTAGACAAAGCTTTCTTAAGCAAGTTTATGGTCAAGTAGGCATTAGCATGGACTGTTGACTGTTGGTCATGTGGAGTTCTTGGTTTAGTAGCTTTTCCAAAAGGATGGGAGGTCAGAAAAACATATTAGTAGCAAATTTAGCCACATGAATTACAGTATGTTTCAAACTAAGAAGAATGGATCACAGTTAGTTTGAGTAACAAAGGAGCACATGAGGTGTTAATAATGTTCCCAGAAAGTTATAGTTAGATGAACTCAATCAACTAAAGACTCTCCTAAGGAATGCTATCATATCTCACAATTTCTGCTTATTAATTCTACTATTTCTAATTTTGTTGAAGAAAACATCATCATAATGCAAAAAGAGGTCTATAATAAATCTTTTTTCAAAATTTCCAGTAATCTCCAGTGTAACATATCAAATGAACCTGCAATTAGAACTATTTCAAAAAGTCATTCTGATGACTCCACAGAGTCTACAGTAACATTAAGTAATGATGGATGGATGGATGGATGGATGGATGGATGGATGGATGGATAGATAGATAGATAGATAGATAGATAGATAGATAGATAGATAGATAGATAGATAAGATGATAGATAGATGGATGATAGACAGACAGACAGATGTATATATATATGTGTGTGAAATTGTACCTATGTACATGTGTGTGAATGTGTGTATATACATATATGTGTATGTATGTGCGTGAGTGTGCATGTGTTTATATACTTACTGTATATACATATACAGAAACACACACACACACACACACACACACACACACACACACACACACACACACACAGTTAGTTTCTGGCATTCAGATTCCAATGACAAAAATTAATTTAGCGATATTTGGATTGGAAAAAACTGAAGTGAACTACTTTGTAATGTATTTATTTACAGACATACAGATCAGTGTAGTAGAGCAGTATCTAAAATCCATGATCACATTTTAGGTTGCTACGGAAACATTTTTCCCCCAACTTAGATTTAAAAGAGTAGGTTGGCAAATTTCTGTTCCACTATTGGGCATTATCTGAGTTTCATTTTGGAGTTATAGCTATTTGATGTATTAGGTAATGTACTTACATTCAGCCTATCTAAAAAGCTGAATCTCCAAACTTGGTGCCTTTTTTGGTGTATATATATACACCAAATATATATTTGGTGTATATATATATATATATATATATATATATATATATATATATATATATATATATATATATATATATATATATATATATATATATATATATATATATATATATATATATATATATATATATATATATATATATATATATATATATATATATATATATATCCTGGTCATATATATAAGACCAGGTCTTATTTTTGGGAAACATGGTATAAATTCATAAACGTGGGGTCTAGTTTAATCTTTTAGCCAAATTTATGTCTTTTTGAAATCAATATTAAAATGTAGTGATTAATAAAGACCTACTGAATTTAACTGGAATGAAACGCAACTATTAAATACATAAAACTATAGTCCATATTGTAAGGGCCACTGATATGTTTCCACCTAGGCAATAAAACTTGTGACTGTTCATGTTTTTTCTGTAAATCTGTGATTTGATTCTAGGTGGATACTTGTAAAGCAAAGTTTGTGAATGTACAGAAAAGGGAGAGAGAAGACAAATTAATTGTGTTGGTAGATGCTACGGTATCAATTGACTATCCTTAAATGTACCCTACTATTTTGGAATTATGCAAATTTTTAATGAAGAAATCATTTTTAAAAATCAATCAGTAGTTACAATATTCCAATGTTTAGATTAAAATAGTATTTTAAGTTATTCAAACATATAATTGTAAATACCATATTTTTTGGAGTGTAAGACGCACCGGAGTATAAGACGCACCTTAGTTTTGGGGGAGGAAAACAAGGGGGAAAATTATGCCTCTGCCTACCAGCGTCCTTAGCCTGGTCAGCTTCAGCACATTAGTTCACTGTTTGTGAGCGTGTGTATATCCATGTTCTTTCTTACATTAATAACAGAAAAAAATACTGATGATTGCAAGTTCATCAGCTATAAAATTTCCATTCATTAAACATTTTTATTCTTAGAACTCTCCTAAAAGACTAGAAACATCCATTATGTTGGTGTTCTTTTTTTTGCTTATTAAATCAATATCATTTGACATTAAAAGATGAGGCATATATAAGTGAATTCCGATCATACACTGACCTTTTGCTATAATGGTAGTCATGTGTAAATCTAATCACTATACTATCTGAGAACACACTATAATCTGGGGAAAGATTTGGCATTTAAGATTTCCATTCTAGGAAACATAAAGAGCAAAACATAAGCTGCACAAAATACAGACTATTTGAAAAAAAGCTATTGGGCCACATTTCCACAACTCTAAAGCATATTTATCTGTAAACATCCCTGGAATCTAATGGTACATAAAATCCTTCAGTATGTCAAGCTTGCTCATAAAATATTCCTTCTGTAATAATATATGCATTGGCCACATACCTGTACTTATATGTTGGGCGGTGGGGATGGGTTACAGGTGAATGATTTAGACTGATTTTAAGTTTCTCCCTTTTGCTTTAAGGAGTGGCACAGTGGCTCAATGGTTAAGATGCTGGGTAAATGCCACATGACAGGGTGAGCTCCAGTCATTGCCCCAGCTCCTGCCAGCCTAAAAGTTCAAAAGCATTCAAATGCAAGTAGATAAATAGGTATCGCTTTGGTGGGAAGGTAACAACACTCCATGACAGCATGCTGGCCACATGAGCACACCGATAGGTCTTTGGACAGCATTGGCCTTGAAACAGAGATGAAAACTGCCCCCTATGGTCAGCAATGACTAGTGGAGTAAAATCCTGCAGGGACTCCTTTACCCTTTTGTTTTATGGTGTTAGTTTTAGATTCCATTAAATAAGAATATGTCACATGACAGTTGCCTCTTAACATAATGTACATTGGGGAACTGTTTGTTCAGAAAATCTTCCATCAGTATTTCCATTAAAATGGGAAAATAGATTGATGTATATCTAGTCTATAATTTGAAATATGAATTCTGGACAATTGTTATTGCCTGTATACCACTGAACTGGCCAACACATGTGATATTAACCACAAGAAAACTGAAAGTGTAAATGGAGCTAGTTTAAGGTAATTAGCTCTATGTACATTTTCACAAATATTAAAGAATGTCTTCTGTTTCTTTTCAACCACATTAGTGTTATTAACATCCAGTTTGATGCTTTCTGTCCCTTGGTTCTTTCTTCTGATTATATCATTAACAACCCTAATAGATCGGACAGCAAACAAAACTAAGACAGTAGAAACTGCCAATAAGTCATAATCAACTCAGTAGCAAATTCAGCAAGCCTGGTGTTTTTTAACTATTCTTTTTTGCATTTGCATTAATAAGTTAAGAAATTATTGAAATTAAAACATATTATGTTAACTAGTAACAGACTTTCTGTTTTCTTTTTTAAGAAACCTTCTTTGAAGTACCTTACTATGTGAATTCCTTCCACTATTTCCCAACTTAAAGCTAATGGTTTAATTTAACAAACATTAACATCTTGTAACAAATATGAAAATCTAGAAAAAACCTAAATATATTAAGAAATATTATGTTATTTAAATTGTGTTTTCAGCATTATGTACATTTGATTGAACAATCCACATAGATTATGAAAATTAATTTATTTAATTCTGTGGTAAATATGCTTCTTTTTTATTAACATAGTACTCTTAAATTTTCTTGTATATAGAGTTATTCACAAATAATGTTTAATAAAATGAATTCGTGGTGACATATATTGACCATTTCTGTAATCTAAATTAGCTGACTTAATCAGAAGCAAAAATCTGATTTTAAGATACATCATTTGATGCCTCAGTCATTGCTACTTTAATCAGTGAAACCAACATACATTTTTCATGAAAAAGTAATTCCTATGAAAATACACATTTGGAATCATTTATGTAGAGTAGATTGGGGGCAGAATGGCTCAGTGCTTAAACACGGTGACAGACTGAATTCAAGACCCGAGTGCTGTGCAATGGGGTGAGCTCCCATTACGTGCCCAACTCCTGCCCACCTATCAGTTCAATACCATGCAAATGCAAGTAGATAAATAGGTACCACTTCACTGGGAAGGTAACAGCATATAGTCATGCTGGCCACATGACCACAGAAATATCTTTCAGACAATGCTAGATCCCTCAGCTAAGAAATGCCGTCCTAGAGTCAGACACAACTGTGATAGGGAAAACTTTTACCTTTATGTTAGGTAGAGTTGAGCTTCAGAGTTTAGTAAACTAAGGAACAGATTTTCTGATACTTGAGGAACCATCTCACCCACTAGAACTGGCCCACTCTACCTTGCCAGCAGAGGAGGCATGCAGCAGGCCCTTTTGATCAAGGAATTCCATGAGGAGAGATTCAGGAGAAGAGTCTTCTCTGCCATGGTGGCTTGTGTCCTTTGGAACATTTTAGTGCCTGAGGTGAGATTGGCTTCCACAAGAGCCTGAAGATCAGGCTCTGCCAGATGGCATCAGACCCTAACAGTGGAGATGGTTATTGAATTAAGATGCAAAATCCCACCTCCATGAATCCCATTCCCTCCCTTCTCAACTTTTAGCTATATTTTATCTTGAATGAAATTTCTATTTTTATTCTTTTTAAAGATATTTGTTAGGATTTTGATGTTTTAATGCTGGAAGCTATACCAAGTCATTTTGTTATTAGGTAGATGGCAAATTAAACAAACAAACAAGTAAACAAGTAAATAAATAAATAAATAAATAACTGAATAACTGAATAACTGAATAACTAAATAATTAAATAATTAAATCAAATATTTCATTGGAAACTGTAACTGGCATCTTCAGAGATCTTCTATGCAAATTATCTGCTGTGCAACACAAGGGACCAATTGGGATCCTATATTTAAAACCAGATGTTCTTTTTTAACTAAGCTGGTTTCAATCAGACACAAACAAAGAATGATTCAGAGACAATCCTTATCAACCTGTACCAATTGGAAAGATGCTTGTCTAAAGGCCTGTCAGATATGAGGTGTCAAATGCTTCATGGTAATGTAAAACATATCGCTGGACAATTTTTTCCCCAAACATTTTGCTTCCTGAAAAACCTTTGGCGATTATAATAGACCCCTTCAAATTGAACACAAATATAATTTCAGAATGACTGAATGACTAAAACTAACTTTTAATGACTGTAATGTATTTAATCACATGTTTCTAACATAGTGCATGAATTTAGCAGGGTTAAGAGTATTTTGCTGCTTATTTTTATTTGTAATCAGTGTCTGATACATCTTGTTGCAGTCTCCAACAATAGTCAGCCTGCACTGATGGATTCTAGTTGCCCTGATTTTGCATTGTGGCAATGTCCTGGTGAAAACTTTCACCATGTTTGTTGCTGAAATCACATAGATTTGGAAACACTTTAGTAGTGATTTTGTTTTCTGCTAAGGCCCCGAAGTCATCAATATACAAATTCATGAGCCTGTCTATATCAGAGTTCTGTTTTATATTTCTACTTCTACTAATAACAGTAACAGTTTCATCAGTTTGATAGATTGATTATATTTTATGCATATAGACTACAGGAAATTACTGTGGGATTATATGTGTAGGGAGAACCATCTCCTATCTCTGATTTCAGGTCATGTAGGATTTTCCACACACTTACAAATTCAAATCTGTAAATATCCTTGATGGAACAAATTAAATTATAATTTGTTTTCAGGTTATGCTGGTACAGAATTCATGTTGTTGCTGTTGTTTAAAATAGCCAATAATAGAACTAATTGGAAGCAACCTTTACTGGTAATTTCATTTATTTTAGAAGACAATGCAAATGAAGGAGAAAAAGAAACATCAGTGACTTTTTCACAGTAACTGTGTTGATGTGAAAGTTGTATGTTTTGTTCTATTTCTTCAATCACATTATCATTCATCCAAATGAAAGATCCATGGAGACAAACATATTTAAATTAAAGTTATGTTCATACATTAGTATTAATTTAGTTTTAGTTTTAGATTTGCTTGATTGTTGCTAACTGTATTAAAAGGAACTGCTTTAGTATTTATCAGTTTTCTCCAACCTGGTACCATCAAATGATTTGGACCTGGGAGACATGCTGCCAGGATTATGGGAACTATAATCTAGCATTTCTAAAAATGAGAAAATTGGCAATCATTGAATGAGCTAATATTGGGATACAATCAGGGGTGGGTTCCACTTACCTTCCCTACCGGTTCGCATCACGACAGAAGTGCGCATTTTGACCCACCACGTCATGGAAATGACCCTCTGCACATGCGCAGAGGGTTCTTTGCGGGCCGCAGTGACGGGAGAACCAGTTTGGGGGCGTGGGCAGCCAGCCATTGCTGCCAGTTCAGCGAGTGGGTGGAAATTTCCGCCACTGGTACGTGAGAACCGGTCCGAACCGGCAGCAACTCACCACTGGATACAATGCCCAAATAATAAATCCTACCCAATCTAAAATATTAAAACAATTCAATTTTCCTCCGTATTAAAACATAGAATTTAACAACATAAATACTGGAGCTAGTTTGGTGTAGTGCTTAAAACATCAGGCTAGAAACTGAGAGACCATGAGTTCTAGACTTGTCCTAGAAACAAAGGAATGACACAATGACAACAACCGCAACAACAAAGATCTTGCTAAGAAAACTACAGGGACTAGTCTAGGCAGTTACCAAGAATAAAAAAACTGACTTGAAGGCACATACAGACACAAAAATGTAAAACCTATGTCAATCTAATCTAATACAATAGCATGGAGTGACAATGGTGGTGATATGTTGCTTCTATTTAAAAAAATCATTGTATTTATATTATATTTTCTAAATGTATCATTTGGAGAAAATATAAAAGGGACATTGAGATATAATGATTAGCATAACAAATCAAGGAAGGGTTAGAATAGAAAGGGTGAAAATTTGTGGGGGTGGGGTTATGAGTTCATTCCCATTCAGGACAGGGCATCCTTTATCTCATGTCCTTTTCAAGATTTGAATCAAAGTTTGACAGTATAATTCTGTCAACTTTTGAAATCTTATAATTTGAGTACAAATAGTTATTCGAGAGGAAACCAACAGAATATAGAATAGAATAGTATATAGCCTCATTAATCTTATTAAAAATCCAAGAAAATATGGATCAAGGGAAAAGATCTACGTTCACCTTGAAACAATCCCTCTTACCTCTACATCACTATCAGATGTTTGATCTCTTTTTCTAATGCATACAGAAGAGGATCATTTCAAACATTTGTTCTCCCACATATTTTTCTTTTAACCATATTCTTTTTAATAGATATTATTTCTTCCTCTTTCTGCATGAGCTGATCAAGGTTAATTTAAATATATGGGAACCAAGGATTATTTATTTAATTACACAATGAACAGAATAACAAAGCAATCATTAACAATCAGGAAATGGGCTCTGTCACACACTTGGGCTCCCTGACTTGGCCACAATGTTTTCAAGGCCTTATACAAGACAGCAAGGTGGGTTGGCATGATCTCTAAGGGGGTGGTGGGCAAGCTACAGAGCAGAAGAGGGTATCCTTCTGGGTCTTGCAAGTCAATGCCTTTTAGTTGATGAGACTTGAAACATATTCTTATTGCTGGGATGTGGATTCTATTATGGATAGAAATAACCAGGAAGGGAGAGTCCCAAACCAGGAAGGGCTGAACCAGACAGTCTATTTAAATGGAATGTAGCCTCTTTTAAAACTTGCCTGGCTGATAATTTTCACAAATAATCTTGATATTGGAATTTATGAGTTATATGAGAAATATTCAACTCTAAGAGTTTTGAAACAGTCCAGCTGAACACATAAGTGCACAGAAGCACAAAAGATGCCAACTAAAACACTAGCAAGCTATGAAACCAGAAGATAAAGAATTATTGATGGATAAAGTAACAGGAAAAAGGACACGAACTTCCATGACCAAGAACTAGTCAAGACAGCTAATCCCATCTTAATTCCTTTGTGAATTATGTGATTTTGGGACATTGTTGATGAAAATTAGTTGTCCAAATTTTAAAGTAAAAAAATTAAAAAGTTATGTAAGTCATGTCTGTGTTCATGAACGGAAAAGGAGTGCTAGACTCTTGCTCTTCTCAACCCTCTCTTCTGCCCTGGGAATTTTTGGAAGCAAGGAACTGAGACTTTTCTGTTTACTTTTGTTAGGAAAATTGTACTGACTAGCAATGTGTACCTCTGATTAGTTGTGCTGAAATTCAGAAATATACCAAGAGCACAGCCAAATTCAAATATGAGTCAATACATGTAGGCAATTGTTGTGATGTACAGTGTAGTGATATGCTCATTGGAGATAAAGCTTACAACAAGAAGAAAAAAATGTTCCCTGGGTTTTCATCTCCAAGCATGTTCCCAGACTGCTTTTTTTCATTATTCATCTCTTTATTTCTCAGATTTTGTCTCCTGGCTGTCGTTTGATATTAAACTGATTTACTGAGAATATTGCTGATTTCTGCAATATGAGTTTCTTTTTTCTTTTTATTTCCTCATTTAAACTGAGTTAGCAAAGCAATCACTGTGCTTATGTAAAGAAGGAGCAAAGAGCAAGAGCCATATAAACCCTGATATTGCCTGAATACGTATTCTGTAATTTAAAAATAATGGTCCCAAAATACTGTGCCAAGAAAAGCTGAATGTCACATTCTATACATTATGAGCGGTTAGTCTACCTGCATATATTAGCTCAATTTACTTAATTTACTAGATTTCTGCAGGCGGTGCCAAGGAGAGAATCAAGGATTTGGGCAATGAAAAAATATATTCAAACAGACTGAAATCATATTGATCCTCACCACTGGCTTTGGATTTTAAAAAAAAAAAACAGTCACATCTTTTCAAACTTATATTCATTTCACTGAACAAACAAAGCAGTCTTCACCATGCTGAAGGCTGGTATGTTTGCTCTGTACTGATACTCTCTCCAATATAAAATTTTATTTGGTAGCAAATTCATTCTCTCTCCCCCACTCCCCCCTCCCTCCCTCGCTCTCTCTCTCCCTCCATCCCTCCCTCCCCCTCTCCGTCTCTCCTTCTCCCCCTCTTTCTATCAAGATTATAGAAGAAAGAAATAAGTAAATAAAAAATAAAAATACTAAAAAAAACAGTATTAAGAAACTAGTAAATGTTCTACTCTTGCCTCCCATTTTACCTCAACTGATAGTTGCAATCAATAATTTGTAAGCATCTAGACTTGCTTCTGATTTTTATTTATCACCTTCTGTCATTTTTAAAATCTGTCTTAGAAACCATACTTAAAATATCTGAATTTGCCCTATTGTGTAGTGAATAATATATAAGGAAGTAATTCTTGCTAGAATTATAGGAGCTATGGTGGTGCAGTGATTATAATGCAGTATTGCAGACTAACTCTGCTCATAACCAATTTGATCCTGACCATTTCAAAGTTGATTCAGCCTTCCATCTTTCTGAGGTTGGTAAAATGCAGACCGAGATTGTTGGGGACAATATGCTGATGTTGTAAACTGCTGAGAGACTGCTGGAGTGTATATAAGTCTAAGTGCTATTGCTATTCAGTTAAGCTGTCAATCCATACAATTAGTTTTATCATTGCTGTGTATACATGTTTGTTTTAGAGTAGTTATTCAATATTTCAATGTTCCATTTTAATGCCAATGATATTATTAAGCGTACATAGTAATACCATCTTTCAACCTCTAATCTTTTCATCTAATTATTACTTATATTCTATTATATAAAATTATATCTGCTAATATTCCCCCTATTTCTTATTTCTACCTCTATTCTAGCTTCTAATCAGGCCACCATTACTAATCCAAGTGTTAATACACATATTTATATTAAGACATAGACCTTCGTTATTTGGTTGTTTTGAAAGTTACAATCCGCCATTCAAGTACCAATCATCCCATTATTTAAACATACCTAATATTACTATCTTTCAACCTCCAATCTTTCCATCTAACTATTATTTTATATAAAGGTGTGTATTCTTATTTCTACCTCTATTCTAGTTTTTAATCAGGCCATCATTATATTACAAAGAAAAAATAAAATAAAATTCCTTTCTATCCATCATCACTTGTCCATTTTAATACTTCAATTCTTATTTGTTTTTTGTTTTGCCTTGCCTCCCATACTCCTTTCTTGGATCTTTGTCTCTATCACCATCTGTGTCTTCACCATTCAGTCTGAGTATTTCTCCCATCTCTACCTAAGCTGCCAGGTCTCCAGATTGTCCACCCAAATCCCTATCTCCCTTTAATAAGTATCTTCCAAGTTATCCGATTCCATTTTTAAATCTCTTAAAGTACTTTTCCCTTGATTTATTTCATTAGTCCTTATTATCTTTATCGTATTCTCCTTCTCATCTTCTTGCTTTGTTTGCTGGTTTGTCTGTTCTATCTTTTCCTCCATTCTTTCTGCTGTCTCCTCTCTTTCCTGGACTCTTTGATCTTCATTCATTATCAGTTGCAGGATATTTTCTATTTTCCCATTTATGCCTTGCAATAGATTCTTTATCTCTCTGTGATTCTTTGTCATAGTAACCCTAATGCTTTGAAACATCAATGACATTTCATTTGAAATCTCACTCATTTCCCCCTGATGGAGCATCTTGTCTTATCTTAGTAAGTCCAGCTCTTACTCAATAGTCCAAAAACAATATATTCAAGTCCAATGTTGCTCCTCAAAAAGTTCAATAATCATAGTTCTTTACATCTCAGGATTATTAATCAAGTTCCATTTAAGTAGTCCAGGCAGCTTCCACAAATCAAAAGTCACTTTACTTTACTTAAGAGTCTTCCTTATTCTCACAATAGAGTCTCCAGTAACCATAAAGTAGATAGTTATAGAACAGTAAGTATCAACACAGTCCTCCAGATGAATTTTATTTATTTCTCTTATCAGGAAGTTTCTCAAGCTTGTAGGTGTATGGTATATTTTCCATTCACCAATAGATGGCACCCTCAGCTTAACAAAAGCATTGTTTCACGTCTGATAAATTGATTAATCCAATTTTAGTTCAATTTATGGAAACAAAGTCAGCTTTTCAAGTAGATAGTTCCAGCATCTTATAATGCCTTTCCAAAACAATGCCTACCCAGTTTAAAAATCTAATTTTCTATGTTTTAAAAGATCTTTAACTTTTCTCCCCTTAGTTCCTTTCTTTTGGGTCTAGGATTTTTCTCTCTATGGTTGTTTGCCGCTTTAAGAAATAGTTCTAAGAATCTCTTTTCCTGAATTTTCTTCTTTTTTTCTTTTAAAGTTGGGGTCTAAATAAAAAAAGAATCTTTTCACCAGCTCCATTTACTGTTCATCTACACAGGTCCTGCACATTTCTTTGTTGCCTCGGCTGTTCCAGCTTCATGGCAGCCATGATGGCTGCATCTTCTCCTCGGCGTGGATGAGAGGGAAAAAGCCCAGGATCAAGCAGGAGAGTTGCTGCTCTCTGCAACCTGCAGGGCACCCCTCTTTTCTTCACCACCCCTACAGGGTGGCTTTAGCTCCTTTCGGAGCCCTCCAACAGGGAGAACAGCACAGAAACGCGGAGACCCGCTCCTCACATCTGATCTTGCTGTGACATCAGCCGAAAGTCTCCAGGATTTTTTTTTTAAATATATGATACAATGGTTCCAAGATAACCTCTGCCAACTCCTTCAAACTCTGGGATGTAATGAAGAGTCCTTTTAATACAGCTCAACCACATAGCACTTCAGTTCGGGGCATGCTGAATTGTCCTCTTCATTAGCATTTGACAATTTTCTGGGATGCATGCACCAAAGGCATTTCTACTAAAGGGAAATAGTCCACTTTAATTGGACTATTAGAGGTGTCAAAATGTGAACCACACTTTTGCACTTTGAACAAACAACGAAATAAATTCTTTAGGATCAATCAGGAGGGATTGACTCAGTATTTTTTTGCATATCACAACTGAAATCACCTTGGTACATAAGTTCATCAACTCCTTGATCATTTTCTAGAAATGTCATCAGATGACTTGCTCTGTGTGATATGATATGAAACAGGGAGAAAAACCTATTTTTATCTGTGTTCTCTATTCTGTGAATCATTTAATAAACTTCCATAAATTAAATCCTTTTTATACATTTAAATGAATCCCACATGTACTTCCATTGCACATTAATAATATGGCCATCATCACATAAATAAAATATTATTGAATAAACTACTATTATTCAGTAATAATGATTCTATTCTATTTATGGAATCAGAAAATAAATTACATGGTCAGTCTGGATATAGTTTTAGGGAGTTTCAAGGAAGAAATAGTATAATTAAAATGCATGCATTACAAATAACTTACCCAAACATTTCCATCTTGGTGATATGGCTTCCAATTTCTCCCTGTATCACTGTAAAGCATTCGGTACTGAGTTACCCAGTCAGAACTACTATATCTGCCTTGAGTAGCAATTGAGCTGATCTGTTTCCTATTGCCAAAATCAACTTGCAGCCACTGGTAATGGTTACTTTCTGATGGACACCAGCCTCCAGCACCTATAGAAGTAAAGAAAAGATGATGCTATTAGATTTATAATATGACATTTATAGAAAGTGATTCTTTACTGAGATATATCTAAGTGTACACTCATTAAAACTTTCCACTTTAGTTTCCATTTTTAGTATGTAACTGAAGTATTTCAGATGAACTCCAAAGCAGCACAAGTCAACAATGGTAGGAAACAATGCAAGCTCTGAGAGAGAAGGAGAGATACTCTCAGAGTATCAGTCTGTTTTGTTTGTTAGTTTATGTCAGTTCCTGAAAATTACCATCATAACTGGAGTGGCATTCTGGTAACTCTGAGAAGAATTCTAGTGTACTGAAGAAGAAGAATGACAGCAGTTAGAGTTTCATTCCTGCTCCTTTACTGACAAGTACTCCATGGAGAAAGCTGTTTATACATTGGAAACAGATATTTTTCTCACCCTAAGTCATATTGACAACCTATGAAGTTGGGCATACTCTTCAAAATTTCCACATGAATGTGATATATCACAGAGGTTTAGTAGCCACTGCAAGATCATAGGGTTGTTTTTCCTTCTACAAGTAAATAATGTTAAAGAGCTTTGCCAAACTTTATGGCATATAATTAACCAATAAATCAAAACTTCCTGTGATATATTAAAAAAGTAGTACCCATAAAAGAATAAGATATAAAATTTAGCAAATTCTTTTATCAGATGGCTTTTAGATGTCTTCAAGTATATTTCATTATTATTCTTTGTCTAATAGTTTATCAACTTTGCTCACTTGACAGACTTATTTTTTCTTTTTAAAAAATCTCACAAATACCATCTATGCAAACTTCCAGGGAAAAATGCCAGGCTAAACATGTCTGGGGGCCAATAAGAAAATAGTCTCTAAATAAAGAGAGGATGCAATATTGCCCAGACTATGCTCCATAATGTTGTTCTTCATGAGGAAACTGCAAGTTAGCAGTCTCTGAGGGTTGATGATATAGGAACTCCTGCTTGAGCCGGGGGTTGGACTAGAAGACCTCTAACTCTTAGTCTGTTAGTCTGTTATTCTGAGGGAGAATCAGGAGGCAAGATAATTTGCCATACTTTTCAAAGGACACTAAATTTGTGTTATCTTGGCAAGTCATTTTTGGATATTGCCAATTAACTGCTTTAAAGAAGTTACTATAGAAATCTACAAGGCTGGAAACACTGAGTGACAGCCTTCTATCCTTAATAAAGGAAAATGAAACTATTTCTGTATAAACTTTAAGAATGTAAAATAATCAAAATCGATACAAGGTTTTGCCTACAGAAATGGACTAAGGCTCAGAAAGTGTAATATTTGATTTTTAAATATTATGGCTTTGAATTTGACTTTAAAGAATGAATGCCTTTTGTGGAAAATAGAATTGATATTGGAGACATAACAAGGTAATAGCATTCAGAAACATTTTTGAGGAATTGAATTGGGACCTTGAGTCGATGTCAGCTATATTGTCTGTTCTTAGAAATAGCCAGTTCCCAACATTTCTTTTATTGAAAAAGATTTGCAAAAAAAAAAAAAAAATCAGAAAAAAATATGAACTAAATTTGTCATTAGACATACAAAAATGGGTGAGGCTTTAAAAATTAAGAAGGAAATATAAATACCAATTCCAGAAATCAACTGGAATGATTTCTCTTTTTGGACTTATAAAAGATTTTTAAATTTTTGATGAAATTCAAGACAAGGATAAATAATGATGAATGGATTAAATAGCAACATTGTTTTATACCAAATGAAGGAGCATAAAGTCTGTTAATCTGATCAAGGATATAATGCCCTGATTTGGGGTTGTTCTTTTGGATTTGCTGAGATCTGGATTGGAAAATGTTGTATACTGAATTTCTTACAGTTAAAATAGTGTTTAAGCTTTTTCCCTACAGTTTATGTATCCTGATAATATTTAAATTGGCTTTGAATCCAATTGTAAGTAAGTAAGAAATCCTGGTTTCTCTTTAAAGGAGAAATTGTTCCTCTTTGTCATATTAAATTTCAGTCTTTTTTATTTAAATAAGAATATTGAGACTATTTGTGCCTTCTAAATGTGAATTTGCTTACAGTTGATTTGATATATGGAATGATAGCAATTATTATTATTATTATTATTATTATTATTATTATTATTATTATTATTATTATTATTATTATTATTATTATTATTATTATTATTATTATTATTATTATTATTATTATTATTATTATTATTATTATTAGGGCTCTGTTTGGACTTTTTGCTGACAGTGGATGGAAGAAGACATAACTTTTAGATTTTTCTATAGTTAATAGCTTAGTTATAGGATGAAGAATTTAATATTTGCTAATTAAGAGGAGGGAAGAGTTAGTGAAATTATTTATGTTATTATGATGAGGGTGGGAAGCCTCTTTCTTAGAGTGTTTTTCTTCCTCTTTCTATGTTTTCTTTCTTTTTTGTTTTATTGAATATTTTGTTCTCTTTTTCTTTTAAGTTTGCATTATTTTTTACTATTATAATTAAATTTTTTAATAAAGTTGTTTTTTAAAAAAGAAGAATACCATCTATTAAAATGATCACAACAGGCAAAATTCAGATGCAATTATATTGTGGTACCTGTCAGCCTGCATTTATTCTTTTCTTACATTGAACATATCTTTTCAATTTTGTATAATAATCATATGTCATTTATGATTTTAATTTAATCGTACTGAAAAGGACTATCATAAGTAAGAACCAAGCAACTTTATAGGCATTTAATGACATCTTCTTAGTAACTGTCAAATTATAATCATTTTAAAGTTTGACCAAATTATCCACAACATCCCTTGTCAGAGTTTGTCGGCATGACAATGACAGCTGATTGATTCTTTACTCCCTAATTAAGCCACTGTTTCAAATTACGTGAGAGGGAATAACAGCACCCACATCTGCACTCTCCAAAGCACTATAGCATTTATTAAAATATATAAGCTTCAAAAATTTCATATGTCCTATTGCCTGATCAATGTTTCATATTCAGGTTACATCAGAAATGAAACTATCAACATACTGTTTCATGAAGCTGCGTTGCCCATTCCAAGAAAATCGTCCTACAGAAAGCATGAGCAAACATTTCATCTATGGATTGGGATCAAGATACTGTATATGGGAAAAAAACTTTGTCTGTCCTCCTTCCCAACAGCAACATATTCATACCCCACAAAAGATGGAGGGGTTTCACAAAAGAGGTTAAGCTGAAATGTATTGAGTAAAAAATCCAAAATATTGAGCAGAAACACTCTTCCTCCTTCCATTAGTGGTATAGTAATAGTGGTTAGTTGAAAAACTGGCTTTATCAGGAATAGTTTGATAACTTTTCAGCAATTAATTCAATTTAATTTACTGTGGTCAAATATCAGTATGGATAATGAACAAATAAAATTTAAGAGAGAACTAAAGTACAATTGTAATATAACCTTACAAAAATCTAGTAACTGAGATTCAGGATATGGCCTTTATTAAATTATAATGTAAACACTATAATTATATTAAATATGGTAACATCTAAAATTACAACAAAGTAAAGGTATATGTCTGTTGAAATTCATAGTCAACCAGGTCATGGTTGTACCAAGGGGCTTTTTCAAAAGGCAACTGGACTTTGTTTTTTTCTCTTGAAGACTTTTCACTTTTCTTCCAAAAAGAATCTTCAGTTCTGACTGAATGGTGGGGAATGGAAGGACTTTGTGCTAAAAATCAGATGACTACAAGGAATAGAAATCATTTTATTCCCCACCATTCAGTCAGATCTGAAAATGCTTCTTGGATTAGAAGCAAAACATCTTCAAGAGAAAAATAAATAAAGTTCAGTTGCCTTTTGAAAAAGCACCTTTGAGACAAAGTAAAGGTATCTAAAAATTATTATTATCAGTGGAGTAAAAATATTTATATTGGCCCAGAAGATACTGGATCTTCTCTACTACTGTACAAAACCTAGGTACATGTGTTGTAACAAGGGGTATTTGTCTATCAGCCTGCCAGGCACAGTGATGGTGGGAGTATGAAAATGGGAAGCCCTTAACCCAGTGGTTCCCAACCTTTTTGTGATCGAGTACCACTTGGAGGTCCCGTACAGTCGCCGCGTACCACCTGGTTCCAGAGAAACTAAATTCGATCAGATATCATTTTATTTCCATAATTGTACCGTTCCTTTTTTGGCCCTGCACATCCAGCAACTGGATTCTCGGGCTGCTGGGACCAGGTGGGTGGCGTGTGGCAACAGTTGTGTTAGGCAGTAAACATTTTTGTGAAGTAAAAAATAACTAACTAAAAATCGTTCATGACCCCGAAAGTGTTCGCGTGCCACCTGGAAGGCCCTCTCGTACCACTAGTGGTACATGTACCACAGGTTGGGAACCACTGCCTTAACCGCTACCTTCCCACTGCCCACCCTGACTGCCACCACTTCCGTTCCTGGCTTCTTCTGCTCAGTGTCATGGTGGCAGGAGCAATGGAAGTGTGGAAATGGGAAGACCCTGTATGCTACCTCCTTCCTGCTACCTGCCCCAATATGCTCTGCACTATACCCATCCTCTCGCTCGCCCTCCAGTTACCATGAGTTGTCCCGGCAGCAAGTAGGCCATATGGAGTTATCCTGTGGTGTCTTGGGGGGGGGTGTGTGTGATTTGGCAGAGGTGAGTTGGTAGTGGCAAATTGTCCTAGATGCATCTGCACAGCTGCTCTGATGAATTTAGGTTGTACCCTTTCAAGAGAGGTGAAACACGAAGCTGAGAGGACACAACTAGAGTCCCATAAAGAAGCGGAGAGAGAGGCTTAGCCTGAAAGAGGTTAAGTATGTCTAGAACATAATACCCTTCCTTAGATTAGAAAAAAATAAGGATGATATTGGCAAATCTTTGTCCAATAATAGCAGAGTATTCACAGGGGGTTGTCCTCAAGCCAGAGGTATGCATGATTACTTCTTAACACTATATTTATTTTAATTTTTTAATTTTTTAATTTTTTAATTTTTATTAATTTTATATTATTATATTTAATTAGTGCTTAATAAACATCATGTTGTCTGGGTTATTTTGTTTGCTTAACAATAAGGATTATATTCCTACTCTTTATCCCTTTTTTCAGCCATTGATAAAATAAATTCCATGTTTGAAAGTATTCTGTATCTTCTTTCTGTTTGATCTTCAATGTAAGTCTATCCCATTTCTGAACAGTCCAATATCTTCTTAATTATCTCTTCATCTAGTGGTATTTATTCATTTTTCCAATGCTGAGCAAATACAATCCTCGCTGCTGTTAATACATGTAATATTAAATATACAGTTTATCAAATTGTTCTGATACTATACCTAATAAAAAAAGTTCAGGTTTAAGGTCTACATGTTTTCCTGACATCTTTTCTAACCATATACACTGTGTGTATTTTGCCCCCCTCCCCCTCTTTTTTTGCTTTAACACAAGTCCACCACAAATGGTAATATGTGCCAAGATTTTGGTTACATTCCCAACATTTACTAGACATATTTTTGAACATTTTGGCTAACTTGGCAGGTGGTAGGTGCCATCTATAAAACATTTTATATGTTTTATTTATAAGAAGTTACCATTGTTAACTTATAATTTCTTTCCCATATATTTTGCCATTTTTCTAGTTCTACATTATGTCCAAAGTTTTTTGCCCACTGTATCATTATTTCTTTTACTTGTTCATCTTCTGTTTTCAAATTTAATAGAAAGTTATATAGTTTCTTAATCGTTTTTCCATTGGAGTTCAACAATATCTGGTCGAAGATTGTCTGTTCTTTATAAAAGCCATACATTTTTGCATCTTTATCATATCTAGATTGTATTTGCAGTTGAGGCCACCATGATAACTCAATACTTCGAACTCTTGTTTAGATTTTAGTTTCCTTTCAGTATTCAAAATATCTTTATACTAAACACTATATTTATGAATGTACCTACTTTTATTTTAAATAAATAATAACAACCAATTAATCAAAAGTGATAACTTTTCTGGCAATGCAAGCTTTACAAAAGTTCCTTTTCCTTTCAAATCAATTTTACAATAATACCTTTTCGTTGTTAGTGGATAAATCTTATTTTAACATTTTCTAAATGTTTATACAGACTCTAAATCAGGAGATGGCTTAACTTTTTTATGTCATGGACTCTTTTGAGAGTCCAGTGAAATCTATACAGTATATCCCAATTCTACGCAAATGAAATTATTAAAATATTAAAATAATAACAAATATATATGTGAAAATAAAGTTGCAACTTTTTTCAATCCAAAATATTTTCCCACTAAAATCTGTTCATAGATCCTCAAGGTTAAAAATCCCTGCTATCAATTAAATGTTGACTTTATCCATCAGTTGTTACTTTATTTATCTGGGTAATTCTGTTCATATTGATAATTTAAAGTAATTTACTTTTCTAAATTGTCTTCTATCTGCATTTTTTATCCCAATCACCAATTTATGTACATATATGTACATATGACGTGATTGTATAAGGAAATTGTTTATAAACCCATATATTTGAGGGAGTCATCTGTGATTGACAAAAGCTTATGTAATAACTAATTTGTTACATTTGTCACATTTTTTCTTCCAGGAAGCACCCTTTTAAATATATTGAAATATCAAAGTGTAATGAGCTTCTTAAATGCAAAATCTAGGGGCATAGAACATAATAATTTGATATTTCATTTAATTATTTTAATTAAAAAACAATATTTTCTTTCAAAAATATTCTCTGCCAACATTGTCTTTATTTTAGCATACCATGGTATTGTATGATTTCTGTTTCATTTGGCTATTGTATGGTTTCTGTTTCATTTTATTATTAGGGATATGAAAATAAAACCAATATACCATCAAAAATTGTAATGTTACCATTAGTTCAGTCTTACAGTGAATCCATTACCATCAATCCAAATTTTAGGTTGCAAATTTGTCAATGATCTTTGCTTTGCCAGCATTAATCAATAGATAATCTAAGAGAAGTAGACCCTGTACCTGTGAGGGAGGCGGGAAACACTAGGAAGAAAAACAAATGCCTTGCCAGCATTCCTAATAAACTTTAATATCCTGGTCCATCCTGATCAATAAAGCAAAAGATGCACATGACTTCTTAGTAGCATTTGAAGTAACTATATTTAAATCATAACAAGGGACATCTCCCCAGAAAGAGTTCCCACTAGCAACTGTATTTAGTAACTTTGTTATTTTGACTGACACATAATAGTCAGTTGTGTCTTCACCATCTGCGTTGTTTCTGCTTACAAATGAAAACATGGAAAGAAGAAGAAAAATTATCATGCAGTCCCACAGCAAAAGAGAAACTACATTCCGCAAAAGGATTAAAATGCCACATGAAATGCTCCTATCAAGAAATTTCTTGTAGACAACTTTCTGGATTTTTATAGAAAGAGCACTAATCTAAAATGTTTCTAGAGGAAGCTAATTTTGGCAGCAGTGACTTGAATAAATTGTGTACTTACCATAATGAGACTATAAAAACTGACAGGAATATTAGGTGAATTTGTATGTGTGATCTTTAAACGGTTATTAGCAAAGGTTAGTATGGAGACAAAGTTTGCTCTGCTATCCTTTTGTTATGGGTAGATTCAAAGGAATGCCTTTCTGATAACTTCTAATAGTTAACAATTCCCAAGAAAACACATTATCCAATAAAGATGTAGAAAAAAAGGTATATATGTTACCTCATCAACCCTCAAGACCAGTTACCAAGGCTCAATGGAGAAGTACCATTAGATAGTATGCTGGAGGATGCCAATAGAGCCTCATGGCAATCCCTACTGTTACCATAACTCAAACCAGTGAATCGATATACACTGTAATTATAGAGATGCCTCAAAAGAAACAGCAGTACATACCCCCACCTCTGGGAAAAAGAGATTAGAGCCAAAGATCATGGCAACCTGGAAAGAGATTCGTCAACTGGTGGAATTACAGAAGGGTATGAAAATTAGTAATAAAACTCAGTTACTGGAAAAATACAATAGAAAAAGGCCTGGCTTCATCTGAAACCCTACAGACTGCTAAACATATGCTCACAGCACTGTGACCAAGCTAAGAAAATACACCACAGAAGCAGAAGCCAAGAAGATAAATGATTTTCTCTTTTAAAAAAACCATATCCGAAACATGTTTCCAACTGCAATGCATCAACCCACCAACAGCCGAAACTGAACACTACTGGAAGAACATATGGCAGAAAAAGAAAACACAGAATGCCTGTTCAAATTGCTGCAGGATCTGAGAGTAGACTACAGCAGTTATCCAGAACAGAAACTAGTCACCATTGCAGTAACAGAAATTTAACAGTAGGTGAAGAATTGGACAGTATGTGACCTATACAAGATCTACTAGATAAATAAACTATTAGCAGTGTATGAATGTCCAGCAGCAGACTCCCACCAGACTGGCTAATCAAGGAAGGGCAATGCTGATCACGAAAGATCCCCCACAAGGGAAAAGCACCGTCCAACTACAGCCAATGATTGACTGTAGGAAAGTCTATGGTCTAATGCTACAAACATGAATCTGTGAATGTCTGGCATTATACAAAGTCAACAGAATGCTAGAAACCTTCCTCAAGAATTCAATGGGATTGTGGAACTGAACTCAAGATAACTCACACAAGTGACCATCAAGTATAGCATTCAATAAGGAATTCACTATCCCCACTACTGTTCTACACAAATTTCAACCTCCTTGGCCAAATAATCACAAGGACTGATAAGGATACAAGTTCAAAAGTGGAACTAGCATCAGCCACCTCCTCTATATAAATGACATCAAGCTACATGGAAAGAATGAATGAGACATTACATCACTAAAACTGACACAGATTTAAAATGAGGACTTCATTCAGATTGGAGAAGTGCTACAGGAAGAGAATCAAGAAAGGGAAAGTAGTTTAGGTGATGGAATGGAGCTACCATTCCATCCAATGGAGCTAATTGTTGTACGCCTCCCTGAGTCCCTCGGGAGTAGGGCGGCATAGAAGAACAAATAATAAATAAATAATAAATAAATAATACCAATGGGCTACATAGCAGATATACTTTCAGGTGTGACAAATCATAAAGCAAGGTGGTTCAAATGGATACAGGTTTACTGCATGCTAACACTCTGCAAGAATCTTAACTACTAATCATAAAAGCAAATTAGTGGTAGATAAGAGTCAATGAATTCAAGGTGGGATGGACTTAGATCTCTTGCAAAAGGACTCAAGATTGATAATGCTCAGTCTCCTACATCTACAGGCCAGTTAAAAGTACCTTGATATCTCACAACTACTTGAGAACCATGATGAGGATGCAAGGAAGCCAACAACATCCAAGTACCATCAAAGGATCAAACAGGTCCTGAAGAGCCAGCTCAGTGGAAAGAATAAGATCCATGGCATCAACACTTATGTCCTGCCAGTAATTAGATATCTTGCCTATATGGTGAGCTGGCCAAAGGAGGATGTTGAAAGCCTCTTGCTTTCCTCCACCCCATAGCTATCTGCTTCAGAGCCTTCCTGACCATGATGGCAGCCCCAGCAGCTGTGGCTGGTGCTACAAACATGGCACTTTCCCCCTTGCTCTGACAGGGCTGCCGTTGTGGTCAGGAAGGCTCTGAAAGAGGTAGTGTGTGAGGAAAAAGCAGGAGGCTTTCTAGCAGGTGCAGCTGGTGCCTGCAAACCTGGTGCTCCCCCTCTACTTTCAACCCTGAAATTCCAGAATAAAGTTGGGGTGGCCTTTGAGGACCCTGACAAAATCATCAACAAGAGGCAAGTAAGCCAGGCTCACTGGGGGAGGGGGTCACCCAATGAACCTCAGCTGGACAGACCCAGTGTAGCCTCAGCTGCTGCCCCCTTCCTTGGTAGGACCAGGCTGAAGCACTTGGCCTTTAGATGGAGCTCCCACCATGGAAGTGGGTGAGGGTACTGGGTAAGAGTCTTTTGATTATGATAGAGTAAAAATAATTATTTATTTATTTACTTACTTACTTACTTACTTACTTACTTACTTACTTACTTACTTATTTATTTATTTATTTATTTATTTATTGACCATCTTATGGTTCAGGTGAGTCTGAGACATTATAAAATATAACATATATTATAAATATTTGTTTATTTACTTTAAATATAAAATATAAAAATAATATTTATATAATATATATTTATATATATTATACTAAATATATATTATATATAAATATTATATATATTTATATTCACTTATTATATATTTATTATAGATATTATAAAATATAATAAATACATAATTCTTGTTCTCAGCCATCACCAAGGAAACAAATATTGTGTCAGACTGGCCACAGCTTACTTCCTAGGAAAGACCGACCTTGACTTCATAGATGTTAGAGAAAAGGTACTTTAACCAGAGATGCTGAGTGTAGCATAGTGAAGAAAGCTCTGAAGAAAAGTCATATACTAAAAACAATCCCCAATGTCCAGAACCCGCTGTGAGAGTAGTCCAGTCAAGTTCTGTTCCAATGTTTTGGGAATCCGGTGTGTCAGTGTGCCACTGTTAATTCCTTTCCCAGATCAGGTGCCCTTGAAAGGAGGAAGATGGCTCCATTTGGCACTTCTGGTTCCTGTTAGTGTCCATATCCCCCAATTTCACACATAATTTTTTCACAGCACTCTTCTCCCAAATGCCCCCTATCCCCGATTACGGCAGTTTCTAGTGAGCTTTGAAGAAAGCGAAGAAGGGCAGCTGACATATTGTGTCTCTAGACTAAATAAGGAAGGTAAGTTTGGTAACATGGTAAGTTTTTTAACATTTTTGAAATAGAAAAAGTTCAGTTGTATACTTGAATAGTTTTTATATCTCAAACATGTATCTTTAACATATGTCTTTACATAACAAGAAAAAAGTAACAATTATTCTGCTTTAACTTAAAGTGAGTCCATTTATGAAACAACATTAAAACAAATAACGTGCAAGTAGCCTGTAAAATTATTTAGTTTAATTCCTTGTTCCCTTGATAAATCTATTCCAAATTGTTTCCAATATATTTTTTACCAAATTTTACCCAATTAGGTCACATGACTTATAAATATTCATAAGTCATTGAAAACACTAGACAGCTTAACAATGCCACTAAGTTGAAAGGCCTTCTCAGTTGTCTTCTCTTTTGTGCTCTGTATCAGTATAATATCTTCTGCTCAGTCTCAGAAATTTCTCTTACTTTTTTCACAGCTTTTTAAAGGATAATGCAATCTGCCAGAGACATTTCATTGTTACCTCCTTTCCCTAAGGAAATTTGTTATTGATAAATTCTTTAGAAAATTATACCTTATTGTTGATACTACCTCTTACTTTTTTTGTTACTTTTCCATTATCACTTTTCCATTATTATTTCCACCCATGATTAGGTATTTTGATGTTTACTACAGATGTTTCTTGCCACAAAACTGGCACTACCAACTCAATTGCTAGGTTTCTTTTTCTTCTTTTATACTAACTTATATGCAGAGCACATCATGAGAAAGGTGGGCTAGATGAATCAAAAGTTGGAATTAAGATTGCTGGGAGAAATATCAACAACCTCAGATATGCAGATGATACCACTCTAATGGCAGAAAGTGAAGAGGAACTAAAGAGCCTCTTGATGTGGGTGAAGAAGGAGAGTGCAGAAGTTGGCTTGAAACTTAGTATTAAGAAAACTAAGATCATGGCATCTGGCCCTCTCAATTCCTGGCAAATAGATGGGGAAGAAATGGAGGTAGTGACAGATTTTATTTTCCTGGGCTCCAAGATCACCGCAGATGGGGACTGCAGCCAAGAAATTAAAAGACGCTTGTTCCTGGGGAGGAAAGCTATGACAAATCTAGACAGCATACTAAAAAACAGAAACATCACCCTGCCAACAAAAGTGTGTATAGTCAAGGCTATGGTATCCCAGTTGCAATTTATGGCTATGAAAGTTGGACCATAAGAAAGGCTGAGCGCCAAAGAATTGAGAGCTTTGAACTATGGTGCTGGAGAAGACTCCTGCAAATCCCTTGGACTGCAAGGCGATCAAATCGGTCAGTCCTAGAGGAGATCAACCCTGACTTCTCTTTAGAAGGCCAGATCCTGAAGATGAAACTCAAATACTTTGGCCACCAAATGACAAGGAAGGACTCACTGGAGAAGAGCCTAATGCTGGGAAAGACTGAGGGCAAAAGAAGGGGACAGTAGAGAATGAGGTGGCTGAATGGAGTCACTGAAGCAGTAGGCATGAGCTTAAATGGACTCCAGAGGATGGTAGAGAATGTGTCCATGGGGCATGATGGGTCGAACATGACTTCGCAACTAACAACAATACTAACGCTTTCTTCCCCTGCAACTTATTTATTTTATTTTTATTTATTTATTTATTTGTTTGTCAAACATGTACAAGATAGTAGGTATTTGTATAAACATAACATAAGCAAAGAAGTACAGATAAATGAGGACAATAGGGCAGTAAGACAGGGACGGTAGGCACAGTGGTGTGCTTATGCACACCCCTTACAGACCTCTTAGGAATGGGGTGAGGTCGACTGTAGACAGTCTAAGGTTAAAGTTTTGGGGGTTTGGGGAAGAAACCACAGAATCAGGTAATGCATTCCAGGCATTTATAACTCTGTTGCTGAAGTCGTATTTTCTGCAGTCGAGTTTGGAGCGGTTTACATTAAGTTTGTATCTATTGTGTATTGTTGCGGTTGAAGCTGAAGTAACATTGGACACATGAAGGCATTCATATTGTCCCCACTTGCTTGGGATTTCAATAAGATAAATTTCTCCATTACTTTTACAAGCTTTAGTATCTCAAACTTTCATGTCATCATGTATCATCAAAATATTTTATTATTGCTACTTTCATAATTAAAATTGACAATACTTTATTGTTTAATTGATGCTTTGATGCTGTTTTACTAAAAGCTCTTCTAATTGACTGAACTATTTTAATTTTATTGCTTTGTTAGTTAGAAGGCATATTATTATGCTGTTCTGAATGTCTGGACATTGCAAGATATGTTACGTTTCAATAAGAAAATACATTTATTTTTTATAGAAGGTCTAGACTTCAATTCAGTCTGGTGTGCTTATCTGTTGTCTTTTAGTTTTGTGGATGCAGTCTTCATTTGGCCTCCTTTGCTCTTGGTTATTTAATTTGATTTAATTAGTATTTCTTCAAATAATTGGCATTGATAAAGTTAATCTTTGGTTCTATCAGAAGTCATATTCAAGTTTATTGTATTTGAACTGTCCGTTATTTTTGACATAATCTTTTAATGTTTATGATTTCATTCTGCTTCCTCTTGATTTGTTAGAAGTCCATTTAGATTTCTGGACTATCTTCTTATTCCTATCATAATTTTTTTTTAAAAAAATATGGAGTCTTATAATGGTGATATTCTTATTCTTTCTTGGGAGTTTTATCTTTAGAAAGTTCTGTAATGATTTTTTAATGACTCCAGCTAACCTACTTTCTCTAATTCTAACTCACTAATTCATTATTACTTCACTGAGTATGTTTCATATGAAGCAATTATATTTCAAATATTATGTCATATAGTATGCCTTATTTTAATTGTGAAGCTTATGATACGAATAAACAGACAAACATGAATCAATGATAATTCTCTGCTTATTGTAATAAAAAAACTTTTTGTGGTTAACATTTTGTGGTTAACATTTTCACTATCTAAATTTTACCACATGTCTTCCTCAAAACTGCATCTGAAGTTTGCCTTCTAAGATGTTAATTTAAATATATATATGAAGACCAATTGTATATCTTCTCTCTTTTCCCTTTCTGGGAGTCATAAAAATTTTGTTTAATATCTGATATTAGAGGAAATGCAATGGGTTATGGGGAGTAGTTTTGTGTTTTGATAACTAAGTCAGTGCACAGGTTTTAATTCCAAGGGAAAAAAGAATCTGAACCTTTACTCTAGATTTTTTTACACAATCATAATTATTCTAAATTAAGCTTGGATCTTATTTTTAACTCATGGTCTCACTTTCTAGATGATATTTTTGGAACTTGCAGGCAGCTAGACATAGAAGGAAAATGAAGTATTTAAATAGCTATATCACAATCAGATATATCAGAAGATATAAATGAGATATGATTTTAATCAGTAATCTAAATCTTTTAAAGTACAGTTACTTATTTCATATTTTATACTTAACTGTTTGCTTATGTAACATCAAGTCCCTAACCTGGTCCTTCAGCTTTTCCAACACTTATCATCATTGTATTTGTGTCTAATTATACCTAATTAATTGAATTAATAAGATTGGTATTAGCATGTTCATTAACTATCTTTATAGACTGCTATTGTAAATTGTACTTGACCTGCTATAACTATTTCAATAGTTCTCCTTTTTTTTAACCATTGGAATTTTTTATTTTATTTTATTGGCAGTGAGAAATCTTTCTTTCTATGAGGGATACTTGAAGCAAATCTAATAATGACTCCTCCTTATACCAAATCATGCCTTTTCCTTTAAAAAAATCCATAAGAAAGGGATAGAGAAAGGGAGGTAATCACAATTTCCACAAGAAAAATTGTTTTCAGTCTCATTATGTTCAATAGAACCTATTCTCAAATAAAGGTATACTTGTTCAATCTTTTAATTGTTAAAAATGTATGATCCTCAGTAATAATGACATATGAGTTAAATTATCCTGTCATGTCCAATTTTTCACATGACAAATATTTTTTTCTCTTAAAAGGTCTCACATAAAATATAAATCATCATTTTCTAGTTCAGTTAATATTTTGGCATTTACTGAATCACTGTAACTGTAACTCCTTTGGATGGAATGGCTAGAGAGACTATTGTCATTCAGAGCAGGAGGAATGTAAAAAAAATGCATCCAGTGCTATTTAAAATTCAATAGCAGAACAGGAGGGAAATAAAAAAACCAAACTCCAATTATGATGCTAGATTTGTAAAAAGGACACCTAGGAACCTCTAAAGTTAATTAAATATAATATTTGCCTCTGTGTAGAATCAATTCCTTTCCAAAGTATGCAATGGCAATGTGATCTCACCCTCTATGCCTTTCCCCCCTTTTTGGTCTCCCACTTTATGGATCAGTCCAAACTTATTTATTTATTTATTTATTTAAATGGATTTATATGCCGCCCAACTCCCAGGGGACTCTGGGCGGCTCACAACATGTCCAGTCCATTTATCAATATAAAAAAAAGACACAACAATTAAAAACTACAAAAATTAAAAAGAGCATCTAACATTCATAATCAAGGGGGGAGACCCATATCTGGTCTGGTTGGTCTCACTTTCACCCCGCCTGCCGGAAGAGCCAAGTTTTTATTGCTTTACGGAAGGCCAGCAGGGTGGGGATAGCCCTGATCTCTGGAGGAAGCTGGTTCCAAAGGGAGGGAGCTCCCACAGAGAAGGCTCTCCCTCTTGGCCCCACCAACCGGCATTGTTTGGTCGATGGGACCTGGAGGAGACCAACTCTGTGGGACCTAACCGGTCATAGGGAGGTATGTGGCAGGATGCGGTCCCGAAGGTAACCTGGCCCTGAGCCATGTAGGGCTTTAAAGGTTAAAACCAACACCTTAAATTGGATCCGGAGACTAATGGGCAGCCAATGCAGCTGGCGGAGGATAGGTGTTACGTGGGTGTATCTAGGTACACCCATCACAGCTCGCGCAGCTGCATTTTGCACCAATTGCAGTCGCCGGACACTCTTCAAGGGTAGCCCCATGTACAGCACGTTGCAGTAATCCAGCCGGGAGGTGATAAGGGCGTGAGTGACTGTGAGAAGTGCCTCCTTCTCCAAGTAGGGTCACAATTGGTGCACAAGACGTACCTGTGCAAAGGTCCCCCTAGCTACAGCTGAAAGATGTTGCTCCAATTTTAGCTGTGGGTCTAGGAGGACACCCAAATTGCGGACCCATTCTGAGGGAGCTAATTTCTCCCCCCCAAGAACCAAGGAGGGACAATTGATCAAATTCTTAGGAGGCAGTATCCACAGCCACTCAGTCTTGTCAGGGTTAAGTTTTAGCCAGTTCATCCCCATCCAGACCCTAACATCGTCCAGGCAGGGGCCCATTACGTCCACAGCTTCCCTGAATTGAGACGGGGTGGAGATGTACAACTGGGTATCATCAGCATACTGCTGATACCTCACCCCGTGTCATCGGATGATCTCACCCAGTGGTTTCATGTAGATGTTAAATAGGATGGGCGAGAGGACCAAGGCCTACAGCACCCCACATAGTAGGGGCCTAGGGCTCGACCTCTGCCCCACTGTCAACACCGACTGCCTCCTGTCAGAGAGGAAGGAGGAGAACCACTGCAAAACAGTGCCGCCCACCCCCACCTCTCCGAGACGACGCAGAAGGATACCATGGTCAATAGTATCGAAAGCCGCTGAGAGTTCAAGTAGCACCAGGATAGAGGAATAACCCCCATCCCGGGCTCGCCAGAGATCATCCATCAGGGTGACCAAAGCCGTTTCCATACTGTAGCCGCGCCTGAAACCCGATTGAAAGGGATCCAGAAAATCAGTGTCATCCAATAGCCATAGGAGCTGAAGCGCCACCACTTTCTCAACAACCTTCCCCGCAAAGGGAAGGTTGGAGACTGGATGGAAGTTCTTTAAATCCGCCGGGTCCAGGGAAGACTTCTTGAGGAGAGGCCTCACCACCGCAACATTTAAGGGCTGCGGGACGGACCCCTCTCTCAAAGAAGCGTTGACCAATGCCTGGAGCCAGCCACGTGAAACCTCCCTGGTGGCCGAAACCAGCCAGGAAGGACACGGGTCCAATAAGCAAGTGGCAGAGCTCATCGCTCCTATGGCCTTGTCTACATCCTCAGGAGTCACCGGTTCAAACCTATCCCATATAACAGGACTAAGGCCTGCCCCTGTCTTCTCGGCCTGTACTGCCCAATTGGAGTCCAAGTCTGTCCGAATCTGAGTGACTTTGTCCGCCAGAAACCGAGAAAATTCCTCAGCTCTGCCCTGCAAGGGATCTTTGCCTCCCTCTTTAGCAAGAAGGGCGCGGGTCACCCTAAACAGGGCGGCTGGGCGGGAGTCAGCGGACGCAATAAGAGTGGAAAAATGTGAACATTTTGCCGCCCGTATTGCCACTAAGTAAGACTTAATGAAAGTTCTTAAAAGTGTCCGATCAGACTCAGCTTTACTAGATCTCCATCGTCGCTCTAGGCGTCTCTTTTGGCGCTTCATCTCCCGGAGTTCCTCAGTAAACCAAGGAGCCCTCCTGGATCCGCTTCCACAGAGAGGCCACAAAAGCGCAATCCGATCCAAAGCCCCCGCTGCTGCCTGGTTCCAGGCCGCAACCAGAGACTCGGATGAATTGTGTACCAGGGATTCAGGTATTTCCCCAAGTTCCCTCTGGAATCCCTCAGGTTCCATTAGGCGCCTGAGGCGGAACCACTTAATTGGTCCTGCCTCCTTGCGGTGGAGGAGTGGTGCCATGAAATCCAACCTCAGAAGGAAATGATCTGACCACGACAAGGGTACTGTGACTAAACCCCTCAGCCTCAGATCATCTCTCCACTGCCCCGAGAGAAACACAAGGTCAAGCGTGTGACCTCCCTCATGAGTCAGACCCTGAACTACTTGGGTCAGATCCATGGTTGTCATGGAAGCCATGAACTCCTGGACTGCCCCTGAGGCTTCGCCGGGCGATGGCAGATTAAAGTCCCCCAGCACCATCAACCTGGGGAACTCAATCGCCCGCCCTGCAACCGCCTCGAGCAGAACAGGCAGGGCCTTTGCAACGCAGCTAGGAGGCAGGTACATTAGCAAAAGGCCCACCTGAACCCCTAAGTCCAACTTCAGAAGGAGCGTCTCACACCCAACAATCTCCGGGGCAGGGCTCCTTCGAGGACAAAGATTCTGGCGTGCTATAATAGCCATTCCTCCACCCCTTCCCTGGGGTCGCGGCTGATGCTGAACTTATTAGACAAATGGGCTCCTCTAATTCCTGCCTACCACTGTTATTTTATTTCTTGTCATGTATGCTTCTCTCTATAATTTTAGACACCCTTGCTCAGTCTATTATACATAAAAAAGGATCTTAAGTAGTACTCTAAAAGTATCTCTGCTTGTTGACCTCAAGCAGAGTGTGAAAAGTCAGTGTGACAAATGGCAATACTTGAAAAATAGAGACACAGCACAATTAGGAGGTCTTATGTCAAAAACGAGGCTCTCTTGTTTATTTTCCATCCATTGTAATATAAACTGTTCTCCGAATCTCTAAGACCTAATCCTTAGTATTTTGTATGGGATATACCGGTAAATCTAATATAAAATATTTTATTTAACCAAAATACATCCACTTGTTTTTCTTTCTTTTTCTTTTTTGCCTAATGTAAATGAAACATACATTCAAACAGTACTTTTTAAATTATTAGACAAAGTATTTGCTCTAGTAAATGGTTAAGTCACTGTTAAAGATGATCTGAAATTACTCTAAGAAAATTGTTCCTAAAGTTTAATTGAAGTCACTTAAAGAAATAGAAGCAATTCATATTTATTATGTGTAATAAAAGAGATGATTGCATTATTCTGTGTAGCATGCAACAATAGCTACACCACTGTGCAAAGAGAAAACATTAAAAATTAGTTCCTTTTTATGCTCATATTTTACAGGGGTATCTTTGCTGTTGTTTTAAAAAAGAGCAACAAATACTGAGATCTTTAGAAATAAACTTGCATGGCATTCTGCTAAATCGATGTTACATCTTTATAAAGATATTTATTGAATTGTCTTCAGGAAAATGGAGAAATGGACTGCACCAAACATATACAGTATTTAAACCATGGATATATATTCTCTCAAGGCTATGACATTTGAAAACCTTGAGTAGCTCTCTCAGAATTAAATTACATCCAATATAGTGATGATATTGTTTGTTTCTAACCTTTCAGCTTTTCGGATCATAGCACTTGGCAAATGCAGCTCTTAGATTGAAAAACTTGCATATCCCCAATTTAACTGAGACTTCCAAAAGTCCTTTACTACTGTTTATGACCAGCATGTATTGGAAAAGTGATTGATAAAATAAACTTTGATGAATTTCAGATATGCTATAGTTGCTAGCAAAATGTGGAATACTTTTCCTTCCAAAAAGACATTTACTGCAGCCATTTGAAATATGAAATATGAGCCAGCAGTGTGCAGCAGCTGCCAAAAAAGCCAACACAGTTCTAGGCTGCATAAACAGAGGGATAGAATCAAGATCACGTGAAGTCAGTGGTGGATTGCTACCAGTTCTCCCCAAATCAGGAAACTGGTAGCAGCGGTGGCGGCAGGAGGCTCCTCCCACCTGCCTGGAAGCTCCTGTGCGTGCACGTGCAAGCTCCCAATAGCAAACCGGTAGCGACGGAATTTGAAACCCACTACTGCCTGAAGTGTTAGTACCACTTTATAATGCGTTGGTAAGGCCACACTTGGAATACTGTATTCAGTTTTGGTCACCATGATGTAAAAAGATGTTGAGACTCTAGAAAGAGTGCAGAGAAGAGCAACAAAGATGATTAGGGGACTGGAGGCTAAAACATATGAAGAACGGTTGCAGGAACTGGGTATGTCTAGTTTAATGAAAAGAAGGACCAGGGGAGATATGATAGCAGTGTTCCAATATCTCAGGGGTTGCCACAAAGAGCAGGGAGTCAAGCTATTCTCCAAAGCATCTGAGGGTAGGACAAGAAGCAATGGGTGGAAATTAAACAAGGAGAGAAGCAACTTAGAACTAAAGATAAATTTCCTGACAGTTAGAACAATTAATCAGTGGAACAATTTGCCTCCAGAAGTTGTGAATATTCCAACACTGGAAATTTTAAAGAAGATGTTGGATAACCATTTGTCTGAAGTGGCGTAGGGTTTCCTGCCTAAGCAGGGGGTTGGACTAGAAGACCTCCAAGATCCCTTCCAACTCTGTTATTCTATTCTATTCTATTCTATTCCATTCTATTCTGTTCTGTTCTGTTCTGTTCTGTTCTGTTCTGTTCATTTTAAGTTCAAAAAAGGCCTTCAAAAATCCTATTTTTTTCTATTTAAAATATTTTTCCAATTTTTCTAAAAACAAATAATTCTTGACTACTAATAAAATATATAATGATCATACCATATTAAATTATAACTTTTCATGTGAATTTAAATGCTGTTATAAATACTACCATAAAACATCAAATGCATCTTGAAGGGAGCAAAAAAAATCTAATGGGCCATATCACAAAGCTATTGTTTGAACTTTGTGAAATTATTTTATAATTTCATTGTGTTCAATATCCAACAGAATATTTGAAGAAATATTTTATGAAATGTCTGAGGCAATTTCTAAGAATCTGTATGTTATTGCACTGCAGATATTTACATATTATCAATTAATAATCAGAAGAAATTTGAAGTGGTCAAACTAAAAGAAACAATCACAAATTCTTTCCAACACTAAAGTTTGAGGATCACTTAGTAGTCAAAAAACAATAAATGGTATAGACAGGTATTTAATTTGGACATTCGGTTTAAAGGGTGTTGGTTCAAACTTCCAACTGAATTCATTTTTCAATGATTTAGTTGGTTTTATAGATTGGATCAATCTGACAACTTGTATCAAACTGATTAACAACTTAAACCAATTTTATAATTTAATTAAATAGATTAGCAAATTTAAACATATTGATAAATTCAAATCAGATCAAAATTCTAAAAAAAAATTAAAGCATACTCAGCACAATTTTATATATCATTTAGGCAAAGGGCTTCAATATTTTGATTGTTCCATGTTTCTGTAAATATTTATGAGACAAAGAACAAATTTATAATTTATAAATATTGAATAATTTATAAACAATGTAAATCTGTTACGTTTCCATAATTTGTAAAGATCATGGAATGTAATCATTTATCAGTGATGCATACATATGCACATAGCTTTTTAGTTTGAATCATATATGAGAGACCTCCATAAGAGGTCTCAAAAAAGCCACTATGAAGCTTGAAGTAGTTTTTCATCATATTTCCTTCCATAATTAGGAGGCTTTGTCAGTCCTTTCCTGTTAACACAAATGTGGCATACTAGATTATTTGAAAAAGAAAATATGATTATTAATAATATGCCCCATCATGCTGAGTAACTCAAAATTGCTTGAGAATAGTCAACATCTAATTGTGAAGGCTGAAATATGGATAACAGCTGTGCTCTTCTGTTTGGAAAGAAAAACAGCTTAATTTTAATCCCATTATTTCTCTTCCCTCCAGCACAGCGAAGTGCTAAAACTGCTATAATGCTAAGGAAATAGCTTTTTTTTTCTTTTTAAGCTGCTCTTTACCACTCCTTATAAGATAAAGCCTTATCTATTCTACCTGCTACAATGCTTCCTTTGGTAACTCTGGAACAGAGGTTCTCAAACTCTTCAGCTCATTGACTGCCATGGTGGTTCAGTGATTAGAACTCAGTGTTGCAGGCAAATGCTGCCAACTGCTGATTGCCAGCATTTGTTATTTTAACTAATACTAATACATACTTTTTTAAACTAATAATATTATGAATAATAATAAAAATAATAACATCTACCAAAACCTACCTGATAATAGAAGATCCAGACAAAGGGGCAAGAGACTACATGTCAAATACATACCAACAACTTTGAAATTGATAACTAGTGTAGTAGCTGATGTAGTCCAACAACATCTAGTTGAAAAAAGCTGTTTCCATCTGAACAGAAAGGAAACTGTCCAAACACACTGTCCTCCAGCAAGGCAGTACCCTGACATAGCTGTGGAGTTTGTGTGCTTTGAGGAAGATGAGAGAGTGTCTCTTCCAAAACGGAAAAAAATGATGACACGTAAATTACAGAAACCCAAACCACCTCGGTCATCGTCCAGGTGAACAAGCATCATGATAGGTGTTGGAGTACCTGAACATTTGGTGAAAATGGGCTACAGGACTCAGGACTGTTGGCTTAGAATTACCGTATTTTTTGGAGTATAAGACACACCTTTCACCCCCCTAAAAGAGGCTGAAAATTTAGGCGTGTCTTATACTCCAAATGTAGCTTTTACTAAGCTTTTTTTCAGCCTAACAAGATGCTAACGGGATCTTCCGTGCTTTGCTAGCTAAGCGATCTTCCCTGCTCCCTCCAACAATCAGCTGAGCCTTTTTCAGCCCTAACAAGGTGCTAGCGAGTGAAGCGATCTTCTGTGCTTTGCTAGCAAAGCTATCTTCCCTTTTCCTGCTTTTCTCATTGTTTCTCTCTCTGAAGAGAGAAAGAAGTAAAGTGTTTTAGAAACTATTTTTTATCCCCAACCAGGGGATAAAAAGCAAGCACGTTAGCTCAAAACCAGCAAACTAATGTGCTGAAGCTGACCAGACTAAGGACTAGCCAAATGAATACCTGGTAGGCAGATTATTTTTTCCCTATTTTCCTCCCGCAAAACTAAGGTGTATCTTATATTCTGAAAAATACGGTAATGAAAGAAAAGATGTTTGCCTACTGCTAAGATACAGTGATAGAAAACAAACAAATAACCTGTTATAATAGACCAATGAGAAGAGGATATATGAAATGAATGCACCAATTTTGGAAAGAACTACATACAGAACCAGAAATAACAGAGCAGAGACTAATGTCAACCTCAAGAATAGAATAGAATAGAATAAATAGAATAGAATAGAATAGAATAGAATAGAATAGAATAGAATAGAATAGAATAGAATAGAATAGAATAGAATAGAATAGAATGGAATAGAATAGACTTTGGAGGTCTTCTAGTCCAACCCCTACTTAGGCAGGAAACCCTACACCACTTCAGATAAATGGTTATCCAACATCTTCTTTAAAACTTCCAGTGTTGGAACATTCACAACTTCTGGAGGCAAATTGTTCCACTGATTAATTGTTCTAACTGTCAGGAAATTTATCTTTAGTTCTAAGTTGCTTCTCTCCTTGATTAGTTTCTACCCATTGCTTCTTGTCCTACCCTCAGATGCTTTGGAGAATAGCTTGACTCCCTGCTCTTTGTGGCAGCCGCTGAGATATTGGAACACTGTTATCATGTGTTCCCTAGTCCTTCTTTTCATTAAGCTAGACATATCCTGTTCCTGTAACCGTTCTTCATATGTTTTAGCCTCCAGCCCCCTAATCATCTTTGTTGCTCTTCTCTGCACTCTTTCTAGAGTCTCAACATCTTTTTACATCATGGTGACCAAAACTGAATGCAGTATTCCAAGTGTGGCCTTACCAACGCATTATAAAGTGGTACTAACACTTCAGGCAGTAGTGGGTTTCAAATTCCGTCGCTACCGGTTTGCTATTGGGAGCGTGCACGTGCACGCACAGGAGCTTCCAGGCAGGTGGGAGGAGCCTCCTGCCGCCACCGCTGCTACCAGTTTCCTGATTTGGGGAGAACTGGTAGCAATCCACCACTGACTTCACGTGATCTTGATTCTATCCCTCTGTTTATGCAGCCTAGAACTGTGTTGGCTTTTTTGGCAGCTGCTGCACACTGCTGGCTCATATTTCATATTTCAAATGGCAACCCCTGAGATATTGGAACACTGCTATCATGTCTCCCCTGGTCCTTCTTTTCATTAAACTAGACATACCCAGTTCCTGCAACCGTTCTTCATATGTTTTAGCCTCCAGTCCCCTAATCATCTTTGTTGCTCTTCTCTGCATTCTTTCTAGAGTCTCAACATCCTTTTACATCGTGGTGACCAAAACTGAATGCAGTATTCCAAGTGTGGCCTTACCAAGGCATTATAAACACTTCACATGATCTTCATTTTATCCCTCTGTTTATGCAGCCTAGAACTCTGTTGCCTTTTTTGGCAGCTGGTGTACACTGCTGGCTCATATTTAAATGGTTGTCCAATAGGACTCCAAGATCCATCTCACAGTTACTACTATTGAGCAAGGTACCACATATACTGTACCTGTTCATTTTATTTTTCTTGCCTAAATGTAGAACCTTACTTTTTTCACCATTGAATTTCATTTTGTTAGATAGCGCCCTGTGTTCAAGTCTGTCAAGATCCTTCTGTATCTTAAGCCTATCTTCCGGAGTGTTGGCTATTCCTGCCAGCTTGGTGTCATCTGCAAATTTGATGAGTTCACAAAAGAAAAATTGAAAGAATAGTAAACAACTAGTTGGGGCAAAGGAAATAAACCCTTGCCAGAAGTAACTCAAAATGTACAGGCAAACTAGGAGTACTTGAATATAGAGGAAGGAAGCCAGCATAATTATTCAATTGTTTTCATTTGAAAATCAGGCACCCTTTCTTTTGCCTCAGAAAGAACAAAGCCCTCTAAACTGTAGAAGTAGAAGAATTTAAATAATCACTGAACATCTAGAACAGCACAAAAACAACAGGATAAGTTACTTGAGTTGAAGGTTGTTCCAAAGAAACAGCTAGCACAAGAATTAAAAGATGCTAATACTGTTATATCAAATGTAAGTAGCAGTTCATTACAAAAAACAAATCAACTAATATATAGCACAGCTACATTATAACTGAACATATGGGAAGCAAAATCATCAAAGAAGAAAGAATCAAAGAATGAACCACCAAAATGGAAGTTCAGGTTGGAAAATAAGATCAACAAGCTGAGATCAGATGTACCTTATTTTTCGGAGTATAAGATGCACCTTTTTACCCCCCAAAAGAGGGTGAAAACTTGGGTGCATCTTATACACCGAATGTAGCCCTACCCAGCCACCCCCACCCTTTGGCTCTGCCTCCCAGGAATTTACCTCATTGCAGCAAACAGGGCAGAGCCTGATTAGCACAAGGAAGTGATTATCTGCTTGCAAGCCACGTGCTAAAATGAAACTAACTACGGTAGCTGCAAGGAGACAAATTGCTGGGAAGTGGACTCCTGGCAATGTTGGACTGCTGAAACTGCAAAGTCAATAACTATAAATGTTTGTAGAGTGTTCAAATTATTAGACTTATTTTTTTAAAGACTGCTTTATTATTGTTCTAGACAACTTAACAAAATGAAGAAGCTTTTTAAAATAAATGCTTGCTCTAAAGAGGCCCAGTGTTATTGTATCTTCTTTTAAATAGCAGAGAATATATACTTCCAGAAAGCCACATCAAATTTAAAAATCTGTAAAAGTATAATCTGAAATGTAAGAGCGTCCTGTTTAGTATTAAGATAAGGCAGCTGAGTTAAACCCTGACTTAGTCATGTTTGGAGTAGATCTATTTAAATAATTGGGAGGAGTTAGTGTGATTACATTTAAGAAAAATTTCTGGCATTAATATGCTGCCATAATGTACATTTCTCCAATTCTTTGCTATTTCTATGGGTCAGGCACACATGCACAGAAATACACAGCAAACAGTGTATATCATCTGTACTGTTTGCTGTTTGCTGTTTGGCAAATTGCTGGGAAGCAGAGGCCTTTTTTCCTTGTTTTTCTCCCCCAAAACTAAGGTGCGTCTTATACTCTGGTGCATCTTATACTCTGAAAAATACAGTAAGTAAGCTAGAACACAAGAAAAGAAACTGAAGAACAAGAAGACCAAGAAATACCTGATCTCTTTTTTAATGTCAATGTTAAAAAACCTCAAGCAGCTTTAGCAAATGTTCCAGATTAGCCTTGTAGCCCTATGTTGCAGAGGAGGACTGAGGGAGTTGCCTTTTGCCGCACTGGTTCAAAAGAGTTCAAGACTTTGTTAGGTTCAGTTGAGTAGCTTTGAGCCATTTCAACAAAGTGAGTCATACTTCCTCCAACTACTGTAATTTCACCTATAAAAGAAATATTATTCTGTTTGCTAAGTACCTATCATTTTACATTGAATCATCCTTTCAACAATTTCAGATGGATTTAAGTCAAAATCTATCAAAAATTACTCCCAACTGATTAGAATAGCTAATATTCTCTTTCAATTGTTGCTCAATTGAAATTTTCTCTGAGCAATCTATAAATCATTTAAAAAAGAGCTGCAAATGCGTAACTTGTATGTATATTTTAATTATAATCAATTTTAAAAATTTAAAATACAACTTGTATAGTTTTATAATGAGAATTTTATAATAATTTATATTGTTTTTTATTGTTGAACAGCACCTAGAATCACGTCTGGTGAGATGGGCAGCTGTATACATTTGATAAATAAATAAATAAATAAATAAATAAATAAATAAATAAATAAATAAATAAATAAATAAATAAATAAAGTCTTATGGTTAATTTGATTTACTTAATAGAAGAAGAATCATGTACATCCCAGATAATCCTGGATATTTGTCAAAGCCATCTAATCTGGAAGCACTTAAACCCTGATTGTGAGATAACTGCTTCTAGTTTTGTCAACTTGAAGATACTAAACTGGCAGGAATAGCCAACACCCCAGAAGACAAACTCAAGATCCAAAAAGATCTTGACAAACCTGAACAATGGGCCCTATCCAACAAAATGAATTTCAATGCGGAGAAAAGCGAAATTTTACATTTAGGCATGGAAAAAGCAAAGGTGTAAGTACAGATTAGGCGAGACCTGGCTCAAAAACAGTAACTATGAGAGGGACCTTGGTATCTTAGTGGATGATCACTTGGATATGAGCCAATAGTGTGCAGCAGCAGCTGCCAAAAAAGCTAATACAATCCTGGGTTGTATAAAAACAGAGGCACATAATTAAAGTCACATGAAGTATTAGTACCGCTTTATAAAACCCTAGTAAGACCACACCTGGAATACTGCAACCAATTTTAGTTACGACACTACAAAAAAGGTGTTGAGACTTTGGAAAAAGTTCAGAGAAGAGCAACTAAGATGATCAAAGGCTGGAGACTAAAACATATGAAGAACGGCTGCAGGATTTGGGTTTGGCTAGTCTAAAGAAAAGAAGAATTAGGGGTGACATGACAGCAGTATTCCAGTAGTTGAGGGGCTGCCACAAAGAAGAGGGGGTCAAATTATTCTCCAATGCATCAGAGGGCAGGACAAGAAACAATGGTTGGAAACAAATCAAAGAGAAACAACAAGAAACAATGGTTGGAAACAAATCAAAGAGAGAAACAACCTGGAATTAAGGAGAAACTTCCTAACAGTGAGGACAATTAACCAGTGGAACAGCTTGCCTCCAGAAATCATGGGCGTTCCATCACTGGATGTTTTTAAGAGGAGTTTAGACAGTCACTTATCTGAAATAGTACAGGTTCTCCTGCTTGAGCAGGGGGCTGGACTAGAAGATCTCCAAGGTTCCTTCCAGCTCATTCATTCTATTCTTTTAAGAAGAGATTGGACAGCCACTTGACCAAAATGGTAAAGGGTGTCCTGCCTGAGCTGGGGGCAGGACTAGAAGACCTCCAAGGCCCCTTCCAGCTCTATTATTCTGATTCTGATTGAACTTCAGAACTCTCTTATATGTATAACGAATCTGTCCAGCCTGAAAGACCATTAGTATTCACTAAGGGGGTTCTGGATAGTTTAATGTGTGTATGTACTCTCCCATGCACTCACCACAATGTCTTAGCCAAGATGTTTACTGTTTTCGGCAACTTAAAGAGGGTAGGTTTGAAATGTTGTGACACAGGACATGGTTGACTGGCTTGATCTGTTTCCATTGCAAGTGTTTACACAGCATTGTGAAAGCTGTCTAGCTTAGAAAAATTAATTAGACAGTACTATTGAGAAGGTGGGGGTCTCATCATATGTTTTTATTACTGCCAAAGCACTGGCTGGTGACTTCCAAGAAAAACACTCCAACAGTAGATCACTTACTTTCCTCAATATTTAGTGGGCAAAATTTAGGCAGCATGTTGGTGCCTAAATGCACCAATTAATTTACTGACTCAGTAGTTTCTTCCCCTAACCCCAAAAACTTCAACCGCAGATTATCTACCATCGATCTCACCCCATTCCTAAGAGGTCGGTAAGGGGCGTGCATAAGCGCACAATCATGCCTACCATTCCTGTCCTAATGTACCCATATATTCATACCTCTTTTACTCTTATTCATGCTTGTACTATTACATATATATTTAATCATGTATTACTGTTTATAGTTTGCTTATAATCATATATGCTTGACAAATAAACAAATACAAATACAAAATACAAATGTTGCAGGGGAGACAAGTTGGTACATTTGGGAAGTGCTGAGTAGGACACCATCTCCAGGCTCAAGCTACAGTAGGACAACAAGGCAATTAATTTGCTTATCCAAGTCTGTTCCTAGTTGGTCAATTTTTCTGAAGTATTGAAGTACTGCATTGAAGATCTGTCCAGATTATCTGCAGAAATGACTACATATGTAAACTGTCCATTAATATTTTGTTTTATTTCTTTTGCAAATAAAATTAAACCATTCCCCCCCCCCAAAAAAAATCGATCAATGCTTTTGGGGATGGTCTCGTTATACTACTTTTCAGTTTTATTTTCCTTTTTTAAACTGCTATGCTTATCAATTATGAGATTTTGTGGGTTTGCATTTATAATTTTTGTTAATTTTCTAGCAGAATGACATTACATTAATTGTATAAATGTTGTAATTTCCTTTAGTTTAAAAAGTATTTTTGAGGAATTTTCTCAGTTTCTGGCGGATAAAGTCACTCAGATTCGGACAGACCTGGACTCCGATTGGGCAGTACAGGCCGAGATGAGGGGCAGGCCTTAGTCCTGTTATATGGGATAGGTTCGAACCGGTGACTCCTGAGGATGTAGACAAGGCCATAGGAGCGATGAGCTCTGCCACTTGTTTATTGGACCCGTGTCCTTCCTGGCTGGTTTCGGCCACCAGGGAGGTTTCACGCGGCTGGCTCCAGGCATTGGTCAATGCTTCTTTGAGAGAGGGGTCTGTCCCACAGCCCTTAAAAGTTGCGGTGGTGAGACCCCTCCTCAAGAAGCCTTCCCTGGACCCGGCGGATTTAAAGAACTTCCGTCCAGTCTCCAACCTTCCCTTCGCGGGGAAGGTTGTTGAGAAAGTGGTGGCGCTCCAGCTCCTACGGCTGTTGGATGACACTGATTTTCTGGATCCCTTTCAATCGGGTTTCAGGCGCGGCTACAGTATGGAAACGGCTTTGGTCACCCTGATGGATGATCTCTGGCGAGCCCGGGATGGGGGTTATTCCTCTATCCTGGTGCTACTTGACCTCTCAGCGGCTTTCGATACTATTGACCATGGTATCCTTCTGCGTCGTCTCGGAGAGGTGGGGGTGGGCGGCACTGTTTTGCAGTGGTTCTCCTCCTTCCTCTCTGACAGGATGCAGTCGGTGTTGACAGGGGGCAGAGGTCGAGCCCTAGGCCCCTACTATGTGGGGTGCCGCAGGGGTCGGTCCTCTCGCCCATCCTGTTTAACATCTACATGAAGCCACTGGGTGAGATCATCCGACGACACGGGGTGAGGTATCAGCAGTACGCTGATGATACCCAGTTGTACATCTCCACCCCGACTCAATTCAGGGAAGCCGTGGACATAATGGGCCGCTGCCTGGACGATGTTAGGGTCTGGATGGGGATGAACCGGCTAAAACTTAACCCTGACAAGACTGAGTGGCTGTGGATATTGCCTCCTAAGGACTTGACCAATTGTCCCTCCTTGGTTCTTGGGGGGGAGAAATTAGCTTCCTCAGAATGGGTCCGCAATTTGGGTGTCCTCCTAGACCCACAGCTAAAATTGGAGCAACATCTTTCAGCTGTGGCTAGGGGGACCTTTGCACAGGTACGTCTTGTGCACCAATTGCGACCCTACTTGGAGAAGGAGGCACTTCTCACAGTCACTCATGCCCTTATCACCTCACGGCTGGATTACTGCAATACGCTCTACATGGGGCTACCCTTGAAGAGTGTCCGGCGACTGCAATTGGTGCAAAATGCAGCTGCGCGAGCTGTGATGGGTGTACCCAGATACACCCACGTAACACCTATCCTCCGCCAGCTGCATTGGCTGCCCATTAGTCTCCGGATCCAATTTAAGGTATTGGTTTTAACCTTTAAAGCCCTACATGGCTCAGGGCCCAGTTACCTTCGGGACCGCATCCTGCCGCATACCTCCCTACGACTGGTCAGGGCCCACAGAGTTGGCCTCCTCCAGGTCCCATCGACCAAGCAATGTCGGTTGGCGGGGCCGAGGGGGAGAGCCTTCTCTGTGGGAGCTTCCTCTCTGTGGAACCAGCTTCCCCCAGAGATCAGGACTATCCCCACCCTGCTGGCCTTCTGTAAAGCAATAAAAACTTGGCTCTTCCGGCAGGCGGGGTGAACGTGAGACCAACTAGACTAGATATGGGTCTCCCCCCTTGATTGTGAATGTGAGATACTCTTTTTAATTTTTGTACTTTTTAATTATTGTATTTTTTATACTGTGGAATGGATTCTGATATGTTGTGAGCCGCCCAGAGTCCCCCGGGAGTTGGGCGGCATAGAAATCCATTTAAATAAATAAATAAATAAATAAATAAATAAATAAATAAATAAATAAGTATGTGTTTGAATGTGTTTTGTGTGTGTGTGGTGTGTGTGAAAACACACACACACACACACACACACATTATCTAAATAAATAAATAGTATATAATAATATAATATACAATAATTCAAAGTTTTAAAAGCAAGAGTCCTACCTCCTCTTTTGTTTAGCTTGGCAAACCCTGGCGAATAGCTATTTGATGTAGATGACAGAGATGATGAACTGCTGAAGAAGGAGGGTGCTAAGCTGGAGACCAGAGGTTCTTCACATTTTTCTGAAAAACAAAAAAGCATGACATTTTATAGATTTCTACATGGGTATATTGCCCCATCACTTCTGAAAACAAAGTGGTATATTGAGAACATGATACTTAAATATCCAAGTTCCTGCAACATCTCAAATAACAAAAGATGATAGATAGATAGATAGATAGATGATAGATAGATAGATAGATAGATAGATAGATAGATAGATAGATAGATAGATAGATAGATAGATAAATAAATAAATAAATAAAAATAGCAATAGCATTTAGCACTTAGACTTATATACCGCTTCATAGTGCTTTACAGCCCTCTCTAAGCGGTTTACAGAGTTCAGCATATTGCCCCCAACAATCTGGGTCCTCATTTTACCGACCTCAGAAGGATGGAAGGCTGAGTCAACCTTGAGCCGGTGAGATTTGAACAGCTGAACTGCTGAACTGCAGTGCTGCACTTTAACCACTGCACCACCTCGGCTCACATAATGAATATATTTCACATTGCCTGAGTAATAATGAAATACCTGCTGATGGCAGTAAAATTGAATTTCATTCAAAAAATGGTATGGCTCTAATAAAAATTAATTGGAACATTTAAAAACTCTTCAATCTACATTTGTGAGCTATTTGAGGGTGAAGTCTTAGAGTATGCTCAACATTAGCCAGGTCAGTAATCCCACTTGTAATTCAGACTGTGACTCATCAAAAAATATTACAGCACTATCCTTCAGTTCTCTTTTGCAACAGATCAAGATCAGCTCTCCCATTGATTTGCATTTCTAAGATCCACAAACATAACACCTACCAAATATTAATGCTTAACAAATCTAAGAATGATACAGACATATCAGTTTTGATTTAGCTTGCATACATAGACACACAAACACACAAACACATACATATATTTCTCTGTATATTTGTATAGATAGTATCATTTTTACAGGCCATTTGCTATAGAAGTAAGTGTATACTTTTCTTAATGATGGTTTATCTGTTTTATTAATCAGGGATATCATTAGGTCACATCAGAAGTCCTTCCTCTGGATATGACATGATACTCTTCTACCCTAGATGTGACATGCACAAGTCTCCTCCCCAGATATGATCTCCTCAGATGTGACCTGCATCTAAAGTGATGCAGCACTCAAAAGATCATAATACTAAGCTCACATGACATGTTGAATCTAACCCTATCAAGAAAGGTTTGATCAGGATTCGCAAAATCATAACTCTAAACGGATATGGTATGTGATCCTAACCCCATCAAGAAAATGCATTGTGCATTGTGAAAATCATATGATTTTTATTTTTGTGAATGCTGCGAATGCAGGCCATAACTTGAAAGGAAGGTTATGTACATTATATATGGAGGAAAGGGTTATTCATGTCCCATCCAGCATGGCCTGATGATGTTATTTACAGTGAAAATTTATAATGTCACTGATTAAAGAGATAAATTGTTATTAAAAAAGGTATATGCTCTTACTTTTGTTGCATTTAAAAAGCAACTATTTATATCATTTCCATACCTTCTTTACACACTTCAGCAGTTCTTTGGTGTCCTGTGAATCAGAATGGCAGTATCATGTCTACCTTGCTTGATCCAAGGTTTAGGGAAATAACCAATTTACATCATATTAATCACTGCAGATGCAGCAAGAAATGACTTTGCAGAACCTAATCTACTTTTGCAATAATCTGTATAATCCTTTTAAGCACTTTGCTTTTATTGGCTTTAGTACAGAAAATATTGGCTCATTGTTCCTGTCTAAAAAGTTAGATGGAAAAGTTTAAAAATCCATTTTTTGTTGAAGAGACTGTGTACAATAAAATGTAGTTTATGTTAGGTAAAACTTTAAGGAAAATCAACATCATTGTTCTACTTCTTAGCTGCTTACAGTTATCATGTAATTCAATCCATTTATATGAATTACAAATGCTTAACATGGAATTTAAATGGACCTAACGCTCTTCAAAAATTAACAAAAAAATCATTATTTGAAAAAATAAATTTGCTTACAAGAAACACATATAGAGAAAGGGATATAAAATATTTGACAAGAATGGAACTGTTTTGCATATAAACCCCCAACCTCTATTCACTGATGAAATGATAGATATGTTGGGATGGAAATTAATTTCCATGGGGTTAAAAATCTGATATTTGGATTGTATGCCTTAAATAAGGATAAAGAAATGTTCTGTAAAGGATTTATGGAAAGCCTAATGGGCTTTTCTCATGAAAATTCGTGTTTCATGGGAGATTGGAATAATCGTTCCACAAGTATACAGAACCTTGTATATTAAAATTATACAAGATAAACAAAATATTTTTATTATTAGGTAGAAAATTTAGAGCTTGTTGATTCATAAAAATAGCAATTCAAAAGAATGTACTTATTTTTCTGAAAGAATAGATCTTTTTCGAGAATGGGTATTATTTGGATTTTCTTCGATAAAATTTGACAAGCAAATTTTTATCCTTGATGCTAACATATAATTCATTTCTGTGAGCTTCCCTCTTAACTGTTAATCTCAATTCCTAGTATTTCTAATTCTCATATAATTATCAGTCCTAACTCTATCTCATAAATCAAGTGAAATTGAAATAAATATTAAATAATTTTTTACAAATTTTACAAATATTAAATAAAATTACAGTTATGATTCATCACATTTTAGTTTTTATAAATAACACTGAGACTTTATTTTAAAAGGAACCTTGTTGATTTTGATTTATGTTTTAGCTATTGAGAACAAAATTGGAGAAGTGGAAAAGCAATTTTGCCAACAAGAACAAAAGGAATAATGAGTCAAAAGACATTATACAAGTTTCATTTACAAAATGTCTGGAGCATATTTGCTCCTCTCCTTGTCCTAAAAAGTGTCCAGAAAAACTGGACAATTATACTGAACAAATCTCAGTATTACTTTTCTTGTAAAGGAAGCTTTAACAGTTTATTTTTATGGAAATTTTTTCCATTTCCATATTATTTGGTTATAGAATTATCAGTAGTAGTTGATTTATTGTTTGCTCAGTCAATATTCAAATTAAAAATATTTAGAATATAAGATTTGTGTGACTATATTTCAAGAAATATATATATATATCAATGCTTAGAGTGCAGTACTTCAGGTTACTTCTGCTGACTACTGATTGCCAGCAGTTCGGCAATTCAAGTCCCACCGGATCAAGGTTGACTCAGCCTTCCATCCTTCCGAGGTCAGTAAAATGAGGATCCAGATTATTGGGGGCAATATGCTGACTCTGTAAACTGCTTAGAGAGGGCTGTAAAAGCACTGTGAAGCAGTATATAACTCTAAGTGCTATTGCTATTATGGTCATAGACCAGCAAAAGACAAGAATCTATTTACAATAATATTAAAAGATAATACCAATAACAATAGTAAATAATAACATCCATAACAATAATATACATTGTATCATACAGTTTGGATTGTGCCCATGTGTACATGATGGATAAGTGGATAAGTATGAGTATAAATATAGATTCTCTAAAAATTGTTCGACATATCTACGAAAAATCGGTACAAGAAAACATCTTTAGTCCTGTAACTGATTTTTTCCTTGTGGTCATTGCAGCAGCACAGAATTTTGCAACTGCAAGCATAGTAGCCGGATTTGTGTCCAGGAGGAGATAGTCTACATAAAAATTGTCTGTCCTCCCTAGTAATCTCTCTAGTAAGGGGAGAATATGCATTGCCCTAAAAGCACTGTATAACTCACAGTGCAATAAGACATGCGAATAAGATATATTCGACTTCTCCTTTACCACATATACGGTATATACGGTGGAAAGGATTTCTACCAATTATTTATTTCTTCTTTCTGTTTTCTGATAGTCATAAATGTGAATTGTTTTCTTTCTATATCTATGGGTACCTGTAAATAATCTGATGGGAACAATCTAAGCTAGAAAAGGTTTAAAAAATGTTAATTGGATTATCTATAAATACCGTATTTTTCAGAGTATAAAACGCACCGGAGTATAAGACGCACCTTAGTTTTGGGGGAGGAAAACAAGGAAAAAAGGCCTCTGCCTCCAAGCAATTTGCCAAACAGCAAACAGCACAGATGATATACACTGTTTGCTGTGTATTTCTGTGCATGTGTGCCTGACCCATAGAAATAGCAAAGAATTGGAGAAATGTACATTATGCCAGAAAGTTTTCTTAAATGTAGTCACACTAACTCCTCCCAATTATTTAAATAGATCTACTCCAAGGTAAGTCAGGATTTAACTCTAATACTAAACAGGACACTGTTACATTTCAGACTATACTTGTACAGAGCTGTTAAAATTAATTAAAATTTCTGGAAGTATACATTATTCTCTATTATTTAAAAGAAGATACAATAGCACTGGGCCTCTTCAGAGCAAGCATTTATTTTAAAAAGCTTCTTTATTTTGTTAAGTTGTCTAGAACAGGGGTCTCCAACCTTGGCCACTTTAAGACTTGTGGACTTCAACTCCCAGAATTCCACAGCCAGCAAAGCAAATAATAAAGCAGTCAGCAAAGCAAATAATAAAGCAGTCTTTAAAAATTAAGTCTAATAATTTGAACATTCTACAGACATTTATAGTTATTTACTTACCCCCTTGCATCCAGTTCAGCAGAAAATAAAAATCTGCGTGTCTCTCTCAGCTATTTGCCTCTTTGCAGCTAGTTTAAGTTTCATTTTAGCACGTGGCAAATCAGCTCCGGGGTCGGGAAGCTGCTAATGAACTTGCTTGTCTTAACAAGCTCTTCCCTGTTTGCTGCAAGCAGGTAAATTGCTGGAAGACAGAGGCCAAAGGGTGGGGGTGGCTGGGTGGGTGGGGCTACATTCGGTGTATAAGACACACCCAAGTTTTCACCCTCTTTTGGGGGGTAAAAAGGTGCATCTTATACTTCGAAAAATATGGTATATCAAAGAATAAGATCCATAGAGCCAGTTTTTCTGTAGGGCATTAGAACAGAATTCTCAGGACCTATGCAGAAGGATACTGGAATTGAAATTATCAGCCTCTCAAAATAAACCAGACCTGGAAACCAAAGTCATGGAAGTGAATATTACTTTTGTCACAAAGATAATAAAAATATTGCATGTCTATCTTTATAAAAATAAAAATAGCAAAAAGTTTCATGTCTGAATGAACTCCTCCTGCCCCATAACAAGGGTCTTGACTGAAACATTTTCTCTTGTCTCAGTCCTGTCTCAGACTCAAATTTCTTTTATGTGACTATTAATTTATTAAATTTATCTGCTATCTCCCTAATAGGGCAACTATATCCTTTTTCCATCAAGGCCGTCTTCTGTCATTTTTTAAATACCAGTGCTGATAGTACAGAAGCAAAATATAGATACTTTAAAAGCTACATTGGATCATCTCTGGATGTGTGGATTCATAATTGCTTTTTTATTGCAGTTCTGATGCAAGTTTTGTTTGGGATGTACATGGACATGCAAATAACCTTGAAAAGCTTTCAAAACAGCTATGCTGATATTTCCAGAGGATGCAGAAATGATTTCCTCAGGTCAGGCATTTTGCAAAGCAACTCTGACCATATATATAGTTAGAAACCATGTATCTACTGTATCTGTCTTCAACACTTGTACTTAGCATGCTTTAAAAAACATGTGGTCCATTTACTCTTAGCATGACATTTGATACTGATTCAGGGCCTTGTTCCATTTAGTTATATACTCACCAGCAGCAACTCTCCAGAGATTCAGTCTAGAGTCCTTTTCTGGGCTACTTGCCAGAGAGAAAGATGATCTAACATTGCTCAAATCCCTTTTCCCTCTCCATTTTGCATAGATGATTAAAAGATCATAGCAAGATAATGGGAAATGTAGGAAAAATATATTCTCTGAGGTATGTCTAGCAAATCCATTGTCATTAAGCAAACAAGCAAACAAGCAAATATCTACATCCTCTGTTCAGGACAAGAGAGAGAAAACCAATAATTGAATTCATCTTCTATAATATGCCTTTTTAATTCATGTTATTTTTATTAAGCTTTTCCCATAAATATAGCCTTTCTATAATATTTTCTATTATCTTTGTGGTATTCTCTATGCTATTTTTCAGTGATGTCCAGCAACAACCAACTAGCATGTGGTTGGTACATCACTAAAGAAGACAGACTTTATATTTCCTACATGACACCAAAAATCAATCTATATCACTAGTAATGAAATGGCATCTATCGAGCCTTAAAATCTTCCTTCCTTTTAAACATTTGTTTCAACACAGACTATGTTAAAGAATTAGGAACTGAGGCAGTACAAATATACATTATATTTCATCCCATGCAAAAAAATGCTTCTGATCCTGTTAAGGGAAAACTTGGGTCACTGTGACTTTCTTTGCTGCAGTTTTCCCATTGTATCACAGACATACATACATACCAGGTGTGGGTTCCGGATTCTGCTACTGCCGGTTCGCTCATAAAAGCGCTGTGTGGGCTGGCATGTGTTGCGCCCCGTGCGCATGCACAGTACTAAAAAAACTGCATGCGCAGAAGCAAAAAACAAGATGGCAGCTCTTATGGCATCACCGAGAGAACCGGCTCAGCGGCGTGGCAGGCCTGGGTCGCTGCCGGTTCCAGCGACCCAGGCCGCCAAGTTACTAACAGTTCTATAGAACCGGTCCGAACTGGTAGGAACCCATCTCTGATACATACATACATACATACATACATACATACATACATACATACATACATACATTACATACATTATATACATTACATACATACATACAGCTACCCATCTTACAGCAGTGATTCTGGATGGTGCAGAGAGGGTTAAGCCCCTTTCTCAAATAACATAATATACCAAATAAACATCCCAAATACTTAATACTAATACCATTACCAATAATAGTACTACTATTAATAATATGCCTGGGGTCTAAAAAAATGAGATTCCATTGTCAAATAACATACAATGAAGAAACAAATCTGCCAACATGAATGGTTTGACGTCATGGCCTTAATGCCTGAAGGTCTTTCATCCATTCTAGAAAGCCAAAAGGTTTGGGGCCATGCAATTCTGGAGGTGGTGGTGAGATACTATTCCATTATGCAGGCACTACAACAAAGAATAGAAGATGATAGATAAGTAGATAGATGATAGATAGATGGATAGATAGATAATGCATTTTCTTTTGCCTGATTCCCTACTGATGATTTTCCAGTTTGAAGTGAGAAATCCATTTTTATTTCTTTTAACTAACTTTCCCAAAAATATTATAAAAATTATTCTTAAACATCAAGGATATGGTAAAAGCAAAGCGTTCTGCTAAATGAAGCCTTTCTTTTTTTTCTTTTCTTTTTTCCTCTCCTCTCCTCTCCTCTCCTCTCCTTTCCTTTCTTCCTTTCCTTTTTTATTCAAAACAAGCAAAACCATTTTTCAGCACATCCAAATAGCCTAGCACTGCCTGGAAAGTTTATCTTACTGCCTTTTTTCCCCTTCATTACCATTCTTAATGCTCTATTACCATGTAAAAATGTTACATCTGTAAATATTGTACATTTTTTGTTGTGATAAAGCCTATTTGTAAAATTTAATTAATTAATTAATTTTATTTCTCTGGTTATGCATCTACAGCTGAACTAGGTGTATATTCCATTAAAATGAATCACTTCCCAAAGTCCCATTTTCCCACTTTTCTTTGAATTTACCTTTTGCCTTTCATTGCCTCCATGTATTAAATTGCCTATAACTGGAATTTAATACATGGAGTATTAACTGCTAACTGCTTCAGATGTCTGCAAAACTGCTAATAATAACTACTGAATATACCAAGTGATTATTTGATTGCCTTATATGCTATCAACCACAAATATTATTTAACTATTGAAAATGTCTAGTGATTGTTTGATTGCCTCATATGCTATTAACTTCAGATATTATTTGATTAACTAAATGGTTTTTCATTTCATTTTTTTTTATTTCTAGAGCATATATGTTTATTTAATAAATTATAGTATTCAAGGTCCTGACAGAAATGGAATGATATGTATCAAAATATTTGGAAAGTTTGGAAAGTCCACTATAGTCTACATTATTATATTGATTTGTCATAAGGAACATGCAATCCATTCATTCAAACCATTTAACTAGTTACCAACTTACAGAAAAAAATTCCAAATGTTTGTTATGATTTATAAAGCATTTTAAAACTTAGTATTAGAATATTTGAAGCATTACAATCTAGGAAATGACTCAAAGATCTTCAGGGAATTAACTGTTCTCAATCTGGCCATTGTCAGAATCATATCTGTTGGACTCATGAAAAAGGACAGTCTGAGTACAGGGCGGGTTCCTAATTTTTTTACTACCACTCTGTGGGCATGGCTTATTTTGTGGGTGTGGCTTGCCAGCCATGTGACTGGGTGGGCATGGCTTGCCGGTCATATATTAGTTATTTCAGAAAGATGTTACTACTATTTTTGCTATTTTATACCTTACATGAAAAGCTTTGCATACAAAGTGCGTGTTACACCATGGCAACACAGCAACCTTTATATGCAGAAAATGCTATAGTTAAAAGACAAGCAAGTCTCATACAGCATTTTTTGTTTCAGTCATGGATTCCTTAGACGAAAATATTGAGGACTGTTAAAAGAACAGTATCTTTTAACAGTCCTCAATGTTTTTGTCTAAAGAATAACAGTATAAAACTGTATAAAATTAACAGTATAAAAGGTTAAGCTTTCAGAAAACGCCCACTTTGGGAAGCTTTAGGCAAAAGCGAAGGAAAAGTGTCAAATGCGAGCTTCTTAGGGAATGGAGATAGCGCCTGCCGCCCATTCTTTCAGCATCTCACGCGCTCCCTCAGCCATCCTCCCCTGCTTTGACTCACTGTGGGGTAGGAAGGCAGCGCATGCGCAGTGCCGGAAGCTCAGCTTCTGAGCATGCGCAGAAGAAATTTTTTTTAAAAAAAATCAAAATTTTTTTTTCTTAAATGGCAGCGCCCAGGCACCGGCAACCGACCGCACCGGTACTGTGACGTCACCAGCGGGCTGCTACCGGTGCTATAGAGTGGACCGCACTGGTAGGAACCCACCACTGTCTGAGTATCTATTCCCAAGATTTGCAGCTCTACCAAAGACTAACTGCTTCTCTACTGCATTCTACAAGCAAGTTGAGATCTTATTGAGGCAGATATATAGCACTTATCTGAAATGGGATTCAATTTGTTTACATTTAAAGGCAATCAACTTTTTAGTGACTCTGAGCAGCCTACAATTTATTTCTTTGTAAATTCACATAAAAAGGACCTTGGCTGACCAGAAGAATTAAAAACCTACCCATTTATACATTATCAAATTTTAGGTAATTTTATAAATATTTTATTAATTTTAAATATTATCACATTTTATATAATTTTAAATGCTATTTCATTTATAGCTTGCAAATTGATTAATTCCTTTTGGACTTTACACATGCATTGTACTCAGAGTGTTTTTGTAGATGCATTTTAAATTTTTCTCAAATTTTATTTACTGATTTCTTTAGATTTATAAGTATTTACAGATTATGCATAGGGAGGTGCAATGTAGACTAGCCTCCTCAAGGAGCACCCCAGACAATGTGAGTTTGTCAAGGCTAAATAGTCTACGTATTCTGGCTGCTGGACCTTACAAGGATCTCCCAGCAGGAAGCAGCAGCATGAGTACTGACAATAAAAGGAATGATTAATGCTGTATTCTGTTATGCAGAGAGAGAGAGGGAGGGAGGGAGGGAGGGAGGAAGGAAGGAAGGAAGGAAGGAAGGAAGGAAGGAAGGAAGGAAGGAAGGAAGGAAGGAAGGAAGGACATACTTCTTGTACTGGCTGAAATAAACTGACTGACCCAACTATTGAGTAGCAGCCACCCACTATCCCAATTATTTTAACTGGTTTATCTATATTAATTACAATTTTGTGTTCTTTTTATTTTTATTATTTTTGATTTTTTGAGCACAGTTCTGGGGAGAAGCCAGAATATAAATCTGATAAATAAATATATTCTTCATGGAGGTTTAGCTTGCAACCAAATAAATAAAATAAAATAAAATCTTTCAAAATAACACACAAAACTCAGTACTGTCCCAGTTCCTTATAACTGTATGTACCAAACTGCCTCAGCTTCAAGATCTGGACCAGCAGCTTCATTTTATACCTTTCTTGAACTATATTATAATATATTGAATTAAATATGTCCAACTATATAGAATAATTTTAATTAGGTATAATTTGATGGTTAAAATAAGTTTTTGTTGAAAGACGAATATAAGTTAAATTGGCCATTACATCTTAATTTAATATTTATTTTATTCATTTATGAAATTTATATAGCTGCTTATCTTTATGTTACTCTTAAGAGGAATTCTAATATTAATTTCTATCAGATACTTTCTATAGATATAAATGTTAGAGTGGCATATATTTTGGATTTTATTTTTGCAAATGTAATATAAAGAAAACTGACCTTCTATATTAATTAACAAAATATAATAACCAATTTTTTAATAGATGAGTAAAGGAAAGACCCAAGCTTGAGCAGGCTGATAAAGCACGTTGCAAGCATCAGGTAATCAAAATAAAATGAAGTTTAAAATATGGATTTCTGAAAGGGCATTTATGTCCATGTTTGAGTTGCTTTAAACTTTATGCTTCATTTAGTCCTTAACCACAAGCCAAACATGCTATAAAATGCAACAGGGTAATTTTCACCATTTGGGAGGGAAGGGGGAAAATCCTTTCAGTTTTTTGGTTACTGATATAGAGAAGGTCTTCATATTTAAATCAGTGTAGCCTATTCCCTTAATCAAGTAAAAGAAAAGTGTCTTATCTAACCAGCACCTCAATAGAAGCAAAGGAATAATTGTTACTCCATAGCATTTATCTGACTGAAGTGTTAGTTTAAAGATAATCTGCCACATTTAAATTAAGAGGCAGCAGCAGTGTTTTACTTTCCTCTTTCTTGTCTTAAGAAGCTATAATAGCAGCATTTACACTCAAATGTGGCTGCTTTGACCTAATGTAAAAAGAATCAAGAATGTTTCCTAGAGCCAAAATGAGGAATTGATGGCTGCTTTGAAAATAAAAGCAAATAAGAGTGCAGCTTGTTCTACTATTTACCAGCTTATTTTTATACATACTTTCTGTAGAACATTTTTGTCAAATGTGTGTGGAAATAACCCAGGCTTTCTAACCAGTTTGTTCTTCAGTGACTTTTGCACACTATCAAAATAAATCCTCCCATATGCTCTCTCCCAAAATGTGACAGACAAATACCCGTAATACAGCATTCCATGTTATTTATTAACAATGACATGACTTTTTCCATATCATTACAGCATCCTGAACAGAGACAGACACACACAGAGAGATAGCTCTTGACCTACAACCAGCTTAAAAAAAATTAAATATGATTTGATGTTACAATGGTCTGGGAAAAAGTGACTTATGATGCACCCTTTAAGTTGCACCACTTTCACAATCACATGAACACAATTTAGATGCTTGGCAACCAGCTCTCATTTATGATAGTAACAGCAACTTATGGTTAGATGATTATGATTTGTGATCTTCACAGCTGGCTTCTGACAAGAAAAGTTAATTGCCCAGTGTCAGGCTGGCTGGCTTTTACCACTTTCTTTCTTTTAATAAATAACAGATGTTGTGGTCATACAAAACCTGTAGTATTTTTTGATCATTTTCAAACTGTTCATTATCATACTAATAACATTAAGATGATAACAACAACAATATCCTCTGCTTCCCCAATGAAAGGGAGTAAAATGCTCTGTGATCTATGCGGAAGGTAATCCTTAAAGCATCAGAATGAAAACAATGACTAGAAGTAGTAGTGTAACAACATAGAAAATTTAGCTATTTATTAGGGGATATTTTTTTGCTATGCAAACGTAGTCAATAATTAGCCAACTGTTCTTTAAATCATTGTAAGTCCCAAGAAGAAGAAGACATATAGCTATTTGCTTTTTGTTGTTGTTGTTGTTCCTTTGGAATCTGTGTATTTTTTATCTGCCATTTCTAACATGCCTTTCATATATATACTGCATTTGTTTTTCAAAAAGCCTGCTTTTCTGATGTGATTGGCACTCCTGCCTAAAGACCTGAATGGGATTGTGATTGAGGTAGTTTTGCATTCAGCTTCATGGGCAAAATGAGCCCAACTGCAGCTGAATCATTTCTGTAAATAGGCCTGGCTGGAGCTGAGCTGTAATCTGAAGATTAGAACCTGGTTTATTGATCCTAAGAAATGCCTCATATTCCATCCCAAATTGCATCATGTCGATAGCGATAAAATGCTATTGCTCCAAAGGCTGCTGGCTCCCGCCACTGCAGTGGCAGCTAAAAGGAGATAAAAGAAAACAGCAGTCTTCCCCTCTTCAAGCTGAGGCCATACAAAAAGAACACATTAAAAGATAGGGCCCCATGCCTGGAACTGAATTGCTTTGAAAATATGGTTTCTGCCTTTACACACACACAACCACACACACACACACACACACACACACACACACACACACACACACACACACACACACAACCACAATCACACAACCACACATACACACACACAACCACACACACCTAAACAAACACTACACACATACATGTCCACTCATATGCATATTAGAGCTGACATTCTTGAGTGATTTAAAATGCCAAAATAATTTTCTATAAAGCTCCAATTTACATTAATGATTGCTCAATTTAGGTTTATGCAATTTCCATTTGGCTTTATTCAATATTGTATCTTTATTTTTCTGTTCTATGCTGTAATTTGACAAGACAATGATATGATTATAACTTTTCCTCAATTTCCCCCAAGTTTTATTCAACTATAAATATTAAATTTTCCATTCTAACCAGATTACACCACAAAGGAGATGGCTACCACAAAGGAAGCAAACATCTCATTTTCTCTTCTTGTTTCTTTATAGCCCTTTCTAATGTGACAAGTTTTTATAACCTACAAGCAATAGAATTCGATGCATCTAACACTTTAGGTCCCAATGATGTATTGATTTCTGTGGAGGTCATTAAAATGTGTCATCTGAAAGGGCTAGGCAATGGACTCTCAAAAAATTCATTGGCCTTGTTTTCTTCATGTTCTGTCATCAGATTCTCTTATCACAATTTTTTTTACAAGTGATTACTAAAATGGTCTCTGAAAGTAATTGTCCATTTATATATTCTGTTCTGTTCTGTTCTGTTCTTGTTCTTATTCGATATATCCATACATGCATCCTTCTCTTACAGAACCTATCTGCAATTTTATAAATCTTTTTTTAAGCATAGAAATGTATTTGATGAAAAATAATCCCCTCACTGGAGAGGGTACAGCCAGATTTAACAATGATTATAGCTTGGTGACAAAAGAACAGTATTGTAGGACTCTGACAAGTCAAGATAAAAACTCAATAGAATTTATATTGTCATAAGTAAAAAAAGGAGAAAAAGCTCACAGTCTGGGGCAAAAGCTAGCAAATTTGTTACCAAAAAGAAACAATGCTTGACATTTCTCTATCTGAAAAAGTTTTTTTTTAGTTCTAGAAATGTAATAGCTATATAGTAAAAGCCAAGATAGGCCATCCATTTGAAGTGATTTTTAACATCTGGTCATCCACATAAGTCCATACTAGATGGGGAACAAATTATCTGACAAATTGCTATCTTTGACATAAGTCTGCTCACACTAAAGGTTTATTTATTTTATTTTATTTATTTTGTTTGTCACACATGTACAAGATAGTAGGTATTGGTATAAACATAAATATTAGCAAAGTAGGTACAGGTAAATTAGGCATAGGACAGTGACGGTAGGCACAATGGTGCACTTATGTACGCCCCTTACAAACCTCTTAGGAATGGGGTGAGATCGACTGTAGACAGTCTAAGGTTAAAGTTTTTGGGGTTTGGGGAAGAAACCACAGAATCAGGTAGTGCATTCCAGGCATTGATCACTCTGTTGCTGAAGTTGTATTTACTGCAGTCGAGTTTGGAGCAGTTTACATTAAGTTTGAATCTATTGTGTCCTCGTGTATTGTTGCAGTTGAAGCTGAAGTAATCACTGACAGGTAGGACATTGTGGTAGATGATTTTATGAACTACATTTAGGTCAGATCGAAGGCGACGAAGTTCTAAGCTATCTAAGCCCAAAATTTCAAGTCTGGTGGAATAAGGTATTCTGTTGCGAGCAGAGGAGTGGAGGACTCTTCTTGTGAAATACTTTTGGACTTTCCAATTGTATTGATGTCCAATATGCAGTGTGGTTTCCAGACAGGTGAGCTGAATTAAAGAATTGGTCTAGCAAACGTTTTGTATGCTCTGGTTAGCAGTGTAATATTGCCAGAGAAAAAGCTATGCAAGATTAGATTAATAACTTTTAGTGCCTTTTTGGCAATGTTGTTACAGTAGGCTCTGGCACTTAGGTCATTAGATATGAGTACTCCAAGGTCCTTGACAGAATGAGGGTCATCTACAAGGTCGTGTCCTCTAAGATTGCATTTTATATTCTGATTCTTTTTGCCAATGTGTAGGACAGAGCATTTATTGGTTGAGATTTGAAGTTGCCAGTTGTCTGACCATTCTGATACATAGTCAAGGTCTTTCTAAGGGTAGCAGTATTGTCGGTGGTGTTAAATAGTTTAACATCGTCAGCAAAGAGAACATGGTTGCTTATAATATGATCACAAAGGTCGTTTGTGTAAAGTATGAATAGTGTTGGTCCTAGAACGCTGCCTTGAGGGACATCACTGTTGAAGGTGCAGGATTTGATAGGGCACTCCCTATTTTAACCACTTGTTGTCTGTTTGACAGGAACACAGTTATCCAATCATGAAGGGGACCAGAGATGCCATAAGATTTTAGTTTCAGAAGTAGTTTGTCGTGTACCACTGAATCAAAGGCTTTACAGAAGTCTATGTAAATTGCGTCTATTGTTTTACACTGATCAAATTGTGTAGTCCATATGTTTTTGCAGTGTAGAAGTTGCAGGTTACAGGATAATTTTTTTCTGAAACCAAATTGTTTGTTAGAGAGTAGGTTATTAGTTTCTAGGTGGAGGGTAACGGATTGGTTTATGATTGATTCCATGACTTTGCAGGTGACGCAACATATAGAGATTGGTCTGTAATTTTCAACGTTACTTGGATCTCCTTTTTTGAAGATAGGGATGACTGTAGCTAGTGACCATAAGTTGGGTAAGAAGCTAGTCCTGAAGGATTTTTCAAAAATTATGCTTAGAGGTTCAGCTATGGTTGAGGAGAGCTTTTTTAAGAAGTATGCACATAGACCATCAGGTCCAATAGATAGGGATGGTTTTAGGTTGCATAAAGCCTTTCCAACATGATCTTCTGTAAAATCAATTTGTGTTAGATTGTTGTAGTTATTTGTGGTACGTCTAGGAAATATTTGGCATGAGCCATTACTGTTTACAAAGACTGAGTCAAAGAATGTGTTAAAGAGGTTGGCTTTAACAGCTTCATCATTATATTCTTTACCATTTGGTCCTTTGAGGGGCGGGATGGATTTCGAGTCTTTGAGTTGGTTGTTTACAAAGTTATAGAAGGTGCGTGTGGATTTTGTGCGCAGAAGGTTTTCTTCTTGATTGATGTGATAATTGGTGCATTCAGTCTTTATTTAGTGACATAGATTTTTGTAGCAGCTTTTAAAGTTAGTAACGTAGCCAGTTTTGTTTTTCTGCCAAAGAGATCTTTTTTTGGATTGGAGCTTCCTTATTTTTATAGGTAATTTGTTTTTCTTGGTTTTGGTGATTATTAGTAGTACATATAGTTTAATGACACTTTGCATTTGGAGCAAAAAGATATTGTAGTAGTCTTCAGCAGTATTACAGCCAGAGAATAATGTTTGCCAATAAGAAGATGAGAGGTCGGCATCTATGATATCATAGTTGGCTTTTTTTAAGTTGTAATTGGTTATCCTATTATTATGGTGATTTTTGTGAGGATGTATATATATCGAGACAAAAGTCAATCATGCTGTGGTCACTGTTGGAAAAGGGCTCTATTATTTGTAGTCCATAAATTGAGTGTGAACTGTTGCAGAATATGAAATCAAGACAGTTGCTGAGTCTAGTATTGTTTGTTACTAGTTGTCCTAGTCCTAGATTGGTAATAGCATTGTAAAGGGTTGAGTGTATGGATTCAGTTGTACATTCATTTAGGGTCCAGTTGATATGAGGTTGGTTGAGGTCGCCAAGAAAAATGAGAGGGTGTGGGTAGGAGGCTGCCCACGTTAGTAGTGAGGTTAACTTGTTCGCATGTGTGATGTCGTAATCAGGGGCTCTATATACATAGTAGGAAGTGAAGTGTGGTATTTAAGGTCAGTTCACAGATGATGGTTTCTGGGAGATCAAGATCATGTCTAACTTGGATATTTTTTAGGTTTAGTGGTTTTTTATAGAAGATGGCAACTCCACCTCCTCTACGGGTTTCACGATCGGACCAGTAAACATGATAGTCTCTTACTGTGATAATGGAGTCAGGGAGGGATGCGTTCAGCCAACCACTGTTTACCCTGTTCAGTTAGCAGTAATGCAAAAGACAGCATCCCCTACTGAAATCCAGCATGTGTAATTATGTCTCCAATAATATTAGATTGAATTCCACCAATAATTAAAGATTTATGTGCTTTCTTGTCATTTTTGTGCCAATTTTAATTTCAAGATTTTCTCCTTTTACTGTTTTACAATTTTACTGTTGTTTTATTCTTCTTGAGTGAAAAATGTATATTTGTATGTGAGTGTGTATGTGTGTATACATACATCATACACGCAACAGACAAATATATTTATTCACTTCAATTTTTAATTTATAAAAGTGCAACAAAATTTTCAATGAAGTATAACTTTCAAAATATTATTGTTAATAAAAATGTCTTTGTAAAGAAATGTCACAGTGAGCAATCAAATTTGGAAAATTTGTCAGGTAAACTGCTGGCTTCCTGAAAGCAGTAATGTCTAGAAAGGTATTACAGAAGATGAATAGACATGGGAAAAAGCAAAGAACCATACTTTTTATAGATATGTGTGTATATATAGAAATTTAGACGAGCATGTTTTCATATCCGGTTGTTTTAAATAGCACCCAATTATAAAAATACAACCTTTCTAAAAAAAAAAACCACTCATAAATACAAAGCTAAAAAAAATATGAATTACAGATGTCTAAACTAAAGGCAAGAGTAGATGTCCTTTAAAACAAAACCTAGATTTTACAATTAAAATAAGACAAAAACGAAATATAATGCATTTCTCGCTATTCCTTTGTTGGACATAAATGAAATGTAGTATGTAGTATACACTTAATTTGTGCAAGGAGAGAACAAATATTTTTGATCATAAATAAATATATTCTGCAAACACTAAAGTTAGAATAAGCAATCTAATTTTCAAATAAGCCATTATCATATTAAATATTTTATTAGTGATGGATGTAGAGAATTTTGAAACATCTTGTAATACAGTTATCATTAATAAGAAATGTTAGACTGGAAACAGCTCAAATTAAATACTCAACAATATGAAACTAAATGAAAGATTGTCTGGCAAACAGATAAAGTATTATTTCAGTCATTGACCAATAAAAGTACAATCAGTAAATTGAACAATACAAAGCTATGCCTTAACATTAACAACTATTACAACCATTTGTGGGTGAGGTTTACAGATAGTATGGAAAAAATGTAATATTGGCAATACAGAACATGGTCTGTGGTTTTTATGGTACCCATCATCACAGAGGCAGTATCAGGTTTCATGTGCAGTTTTCCTAACTCTTCCAGGGCAGTTATGGAGAGAATTTAAAATAGTATTTAACAACAGCAATAGTAATAGTATTTAACACTCAGACTTATATCCTGCTCCATAGTGCTTTACAGCAATCTCTGGGTGATTTACAATATGGAAGCATTGTTTGCATATTGCCCCCAACAAGATCTTGGAAGGATGAAAGTGTCAACTGTCCAGTTGGCGAATCCAGAAAAAGAAACTCCTGGGACATTATTTTACCAAGAGTATAAAACTTTACTAAATAAATTGGCGCAGAAGAAGCAAAACCAGCTCTGGGTTTCCCATGCAAAAGCAGGCTTAGTTAATTCCCCCTTTTCCCTATGAGCCAGCCACAGTCCATAATATCTACCAATCATTCCTGTTCATTTTGTTATGCGAACCAGCCAGCCACACTGGGACATCTGCTCAGTGTGTGGTTGAGATGCCAGCAATGTCCCATGGTGTCGTAGGATCCTTGAATACTATTCTCCCACCCTTGCATTCCATCCACCCCCTCCCTGTTATTGTCAAGCTGTGAGCGAAGAAAAAAATGTAGGTGAAAGTGTGAATTAGTCTTAACAGAAAAGCTAAGTCAATCTTGAGCCCACTCAGGATTGACCTCCAGGCTGTGGACAGCATTATCCTGCAGTACTGCATTCTAATCACTGTGCCATCAGAAAGTAAGATTGTCTGATTTCTTTCTAAAAATATTGTTTAAGTGGTGTAATATATATCTGGCATAAATAGCATATGTGTCATGATGTTATTGCACCAATTTAGGATATATGATACATAAGTGGAATTTTAGCTATTTAAAACAGCAGGGAATGACTATTTGAACTTCTGTAAATCTGCAAATAAATCCCCAATGTTCAGTTAACTTTTCATGAGTTGAACATTCATTTGGTATTTGCAGATTTACAGAAGTGCCTCAAGAACAAGAACATTTTCCTTCCTTCCTTCCTTCCTTCCTTCCTTCCTTCCTTCCTTCCTTCCTTCCTTCCTTCCTTCCTTGCTTGCTTCGATTGTCATTATAATTTGCTAAACTATTAAGTTAGCATGCTTTATAAAAACAGTTACATAAAGTAACTGTTTTAATTATTAATTTTGTGGTAGTCTGAGAGTAATTGATACTATGATTTCCACTTGCAGATAATTTCTTCAACACTTCATATATGGAAATTCAGAGTTCCTAGATCAGTGTTGGCGAACCTTTTCAGCACTGAGTGCCAAAACGGAAGTGCGCACCTGTGTGCCAGAAACCAGAAGAGCAGCCGCCCGGTGTGCATGCGGGTGCCAGGAAGATGATCTTCCAGTTTACGGCACATGCATGCGCACCGGCCACCTGGTCTTCCCGTTTCTGGCATGCATGCACATGCGAAGACCAGCTGGCCGATGCACATGTGCACGCTGGAAACCGGAAGATCATCTTCCCAGCGTGCACATGTGCACTGGGCAGCTGCTCTTCCGGTTTCCAGCACTCCTGTGCATGTGAAGACCAGCTGGCCAGTGCACCAGAACCCGGAAGAGCAACAGGCGACAACTCGCGTGCCCAGAGAGATGGCTCTGCTTGCCACTTCCATGCCATAGGTTCGCCATCACAGCCCTAGATCAAACAGCACAACACTTTTTACTGTATTATAGCTTTCCAAATTCTTCAGCTGCTCTCTGCTGAATTTTAATTTCTCCAAATTAAATTTTTTTTGTGGTACTATTATTTATTTATATATACACACACACATACAAAGAGAGAGAAAATGAGAGAGGGAGAGGAGATTTCCTGAAGACAGCCTGTTTCTAGTACTTAAGACATCAATCTGAATAGCAGGGGACTCTAGAGTTCTAGTTCCAGCTAGGTACAAAGCCAACTGGGTGACTTTGGACCATTCATTCTCTCTTATCCTAGGAAGGAGATCATGACAAACTACCGTATTTTTCGGAGTATAAGACACACATTTTTGCCCCCAAAAAGAGGGTGGAAATGTCGGTGCATCTTATACACCAAATACAGCAATTTTTGGCCTCCCGAAGCCCCGCCCATGCATCCAATTTTTGCAAAAAATGGACCGTTTTTTGCAAAAATGGGGGGGGGGTTGCCTTTCCCCACCCCCTAGGAGTGCTCTGCAGGCTTCCCAGATCCTTCCCCCACCCTCTAGGAGGGGTTTTTTTTGCAAAAATTGGGGCATTTTTGCCTTCCCCCACCCCCTAGGAGTGCTCTGCCAACTTCCCCCACCCCCTAGGAGTGCTCTGCAGGCTTCCCAGATCCTCGGCATGCCCTGTTTTTGCAAAAAAACCAAGCAAAAAATGGGCAATTTTTTTGCAAAAATTGGGGCGTTTTGCCTTCCCCCACCCCCTAGGAGTCCACTGCAGGCTTCCAAGATCCTCTGCATGCCCTGTTTTTGCAAAAAAATGAGCGAAAAATGGGCCATTTCTTTGCAAAAATTGGGGCGTTTTGCCTTCTAATTACCCCATGTAGCATGACTGGAGGAGGAATTCTGGGAGTTGAAGTCCACTAGTCTTAAAGCTGTCAAGTTTGAAGACCCCTGGGTTAGGTGTTAGGGGTGCAAGGGTCTTCAAACTTGGCAAGTTTAAGACTTGTGGACTTCAACTCCCATTCCTGAGCTAGCATGACTGGAGGAGGAATTCTGGGAGTTGAAGTCCACTAGTCTTAAAGCTGTCAAGTTTGAAGTTTGTAAAAAGTATACATGGTTTCAAAAAGTGTACATGGTTGTAAAAAGTATACATGATTGTAAAAAGTATTCTGCTACACTGATATTTTATTAAATAATATATTACTGCTCCTCTAAAATCTAGGTGCGTCTTATACTCCAGTGCGTCTTATACTCCGAAAAATACAGTACTTCTGAAATCTTGCCAAGAAAACTGAAGGGACTAGTTCATGCAGTCACCAGGAGTCAACACTGATTTGAAGATACCACAATAATAAGAAAAATCCCTTTGTTCCTTCAGATGAATATCTGGAATTAATATATAGCCATACACAAATATGTCACGTGCAGGCCACACCCACCCCAGCTCTGCAAAGACAAAAAACATCATGATACATCAAAATCTGGCCTGTGACATGATCGAGTTTGACACCTGTGATCTAGAAGTATTAGAATTAAAATGGCTAAATTTGCATATAGTCAATTGTTAAATATGTTTTGGCAATGTTATAACTTTTCAGGACTATTAATGGAAGATTTTTTTAAAAAAAAAATTCACTGAACCATAACCATATCTAAACTGATCTGTGGCCATAAATAAAAGCAATTTACCTATCATTAAAACACACTTAATTTATTTTACAAAGTTAACTTTTATGGCCATTACATTTTTGTCAGGAATATAGCCTTACTGTGCGAAGAATTAATCTTGTTTTATAGATGAATGAACAAGATCTGAGCATGATAAAATGAATCGCTAAGTGATCGCAGTTAACAAAAAAATTCCACTTTGTTCCCTTATGGAGAATGATGGAATATCATTTTGTTGAACTCCATTATCCTAATGAAAAGATATTCTCCACTTGATATTAGCCAAAAGGCTGGAGAAAATGTTTTAATGACTTACTACTTCTGCCTAATGAGAAGATTTTATAATTACTGAAATGACATCTGTTTGATTAATGAGTCCTTGAAATATCTATGTGTATCCTTTCTATTCTGCCAATGACATATATTGCAGTAGACATCTTGGCTTATATAAGATTGCTGTGCTATCGCATACATAAATAATTCTAACACATTATTAGTATGAATTTGATCTCAGATACTGTAAAGAAATTGGTATTAAGAACAACTCTGGGCAATATTAAAGTATAAGCCAGTACATTTAAAAAAAAACAGGGAACATACTGCAAAGAGACAGTACAATTACACTGAGGAAACTGACTAGTTGGGCATCTCTTACCTTCTTATCATCTTTCTAACTGCTGTTCTAACAAAAAACATTCCTGGTATGCAGTGAATGATTCATGGATCAGTATGTAACCATCAAGACTAAAGGGCATCAACAAACTGTATATTGAAACTATGAAGAAACATTGGTGATGTTTTGAAAAGGGAAAATGACTTGTACTTGGAAGGTAATAAAATTCTCAACATCCCTAATTACAAGCTGCATCTTATATTACAATTTCAGCTTTCTCCTGTTTTCTGATTCGTTTCATACAACCATCTTTGTTTCTGCTTATCTATGAAAACCATTCTCACAGTGACCAATCATCTGCACAAGGAAGTCCACAAATTGCAAACCTAATTTAACCTAATAACCGCTGATCTCCATAGCTAAGCTTCTAAATACACCTAATGCAACAATAAATGGATGGACTAAATAAGTCTTTGGGGTTCAGAGGTTCTTCTTTCATTTGTTATACTTTTGTTTATTTGGTTAAATACTTAAATTTCATGGTTGTTTACAGTAAAAGTTTAATGAAGAAAAATAATAATAATAAAAAATAAAATAAAATAAAAGTTTATGTATGAATGTATGTATGTATGTACAATCAAGATTGATCATACACCTTGTGTAGCCTGAAACTCAAAACATAATAATTAAACTTATTCTGAAACAGAAGAGGAATGAATTCAAGTTGTTTTGGAGGGTGGATGGAAACTACATCTTTTGGGAAGGGTGAGAGGAAATTATATTTCTTTTGGAGAGAGGAGAAAGATGAATTCAAGCTGTTTTGCAAGAAGGAGGGAAATTCAATGTGTTTTTTAAAGCAGGATAGAAATTAATCTAACTGTTTTGAAGAGAGGTTCTCCTTCATGCACTAGACAATTTGAGGCCTGGAGGAAGTCTTCTACATGACTCACTATATTCTCCATAGTGGGTGGAACTATCATCCAGGATGGGTAATGACCTCGCCCAATCAGATAGGACTGTGTCTGCTATATAAATATTGGGGGCATTTCTGCCTCACCAGCCCAGTTACTGACTCAGTCCTCAGTCTGGACAGATGTGGTCATCGTCCTGATAAGGCCTGATAAGTGTTTAGCTATCATCTTCGATCTTCTACGCGTGAGTTCTCTCCTACAGTTAATCTGGCAAGTTCCTTTGCTGGCTCTGACTGAAAGGCAGGGACATATAAAGGGCCTGGGCCCTGTCCCCGTCCTGAGGGTGGAACATTGGGGCCTTCCCCTAACTGTTCCCCGCTAACCCACGGCTGAATTCTCAGGAGATTTCACGCGCCATCTGCCCCCTGCAAATTTGATCTTGCCACTGCCCTGGTGTGGGGGGGGGCAGTTTAAGACATTGTGGGAGCTGCTAAATATTCTAACTTGCTCCAGCGCTTGCAGTCCAGGCCTCCAAAGTCTCTTACCTGACTGCCACATCCTTTTCTAATTGCCTGAAGTTGCAGCTGCCCTTCTTGCCTGCTGTGAGGTTCTGATCCCTTCCGTTGCTACTGCTGGCCTCTCCTTCGCACACTGCTTCCATCCAAGGCCTGACTGGCAAGTTTTGAAGTTGCTGCTCGATCTGAGGGCCTGCGCTTGCCTGCTGCAGCCAAGAGAACGAGGAGACAGCTGGCCTGGGCACGCGAAAAAGCAAGCCTCGGCAGTCGACAGTCAGCTGTTATCAATTAACAGCATTTCAGCTGCCAGAGGCCTCAGACAGCTCCGTTTTGCTTGCTGGTGGGCTGCTCTTCATCTGAGGAGCTTCCTCTTCAGAAGCCTGACCTCCGGTAAGCCCTGCAGTCTCCTTGGTCGTGGGCCTGCTCCAAGTGACTGCCAATGTCCTATCTGATTGGGCGAGGTCATTACCCATCCTGGATGATAGTTCCACCCTACGAGAAGGAGCGTATCAGGTAAGTACAATGTCCCTTCTTAGGCAAATGGAACCAGCTCGTGCCTCAGGTTACTGGCAGCAGCCCTGTGCATTTGAGACTACTTTACTTTACTTTAGCTGTTAACAGCGGTGTCCCCCAAGGCAGCGTTCTAGGACCAACACTCTTTATACTTTACATAAATGACCTTTGCGATCATATTATAAGCAACTGCGTTCTCTTCGCTGATGATATAAAACCATTTAACACCACCAACAATGCTGCTACCCTTCAAAAAGACCTTGACTTTGTGTCAGAATGGTCAAACAATTGGCAACTCCAAATCTCAACCAACAAATGCTCTGTCTTACACATTGCCAAAAAGAATCAGAACACAAAATACAAGCTGAGTGGATACAAACTCGTTGAAGAGCCTCACTCTTCAAGTGAGGTCTTCTCTAAGGACCTTGGAGAAGGGGTGAAATGCTCCCGGTCTGTAAGGGGCATGCATAAGCGCACCAGCGTACCTACCATCCCTGTCCTAATGTTCCCTTTTATTTTTATCCATATCATTTCATGTATTCAAATCATATTTATACTTATATGTACTATTTAATACATGTTTGACAAAATAAAAAATAAATAAAATAAAATAAATTGCAGCAGAGCAGTCTTAGAAGGAATTCCTACTGATGCTATTACATTGAGGCAGTAAGTCTGTGCCAGACTCCTCATGAGTTGCAAATCCAGAAAGTTGGTAATTGGGAACTAAATGTATTATTATTATTATTTAATATTAAAATGTAATATTATATTTGTTTTATTGTATTTTTGTTTTGTTAAATGTTCCCCAATTGCCTTTAAAGTCAGGGTACACTGGGAATATTGTGGCCCCAATATTTGACAATCTCTACTAGAGCACTCTCTTGTTTGTCTGCTCCTCCAAACAAGTGATTGGAATGTCCTTAAAGTAGGAGTAAAACCAATATTGCCTCCAGCTCTCAGCCCTTGCATATGGTCCAGATGGTTCAACAACACAGTTTTTGTGATAGCGGAACTTTGGTGGCAGCTAACAGTGTGATCAGCCAAGTTCATAGCATTTTGAACAGCAGTGGAAAATTTGGACAATTTGAAGTTGGGCCAATTAGTCTATTCTTATTATTATTTTGAGATATGTTCCCTTATATACCCATTGCATTCTATAGCATATTTGAATTTAAGAAATAAAAATAAGAATCATATTTATACATTGATAGCTTAAATATAATTTAGACTTTTTATGACTTAGAAATTGGGTCAGAAGACTTGGGACGTGTGAATTTTGATCTTATGTTAGCCTAAGAAATGCAGATAAATCCAATTATTAACAGTGTGTGCAAAAATCAAATTCTTTAAGCATTCCTTAGAGAACTATAATCGGAACTAGAAGAGAAAAAGTAGTCTATTATGAGCTATAAAGGCAAAGATATTGGCCTTTAGTCTTATTAAAATTAATGATAATAATGCACCCACTAAAGTAGGATTAAACTGGTTTATATCCAAGTGAAGCACTTTAGTTGGCATGCTTATCATACAATTTCAGGGCCCACTCAAAGGAGAAGAGAAAAAGGCAATATACTTCAAAAAATAAATCAGTTTTTAAATATCCGATTCCTCTTTCCAATAGACTATTATTCTTTTGCGACTGCTTCATAATGGAGAAGGTGGTGGAAGATCTGAAATAGCCGTGAACTGCTGCTGCCTTGCCTATATATTGGAGGTAAGGGAGTAGGAAGGCTGTCAGGTTACACAGTACACAATCAATGATGGCAAGTGAGATCCTGGGCAGGCATCCTGGGGCATATCTTCTGCCCTTATGTGAGATGAAGAAGAAAGAATATATAAAATAGAAGAGACAAGGCAGAATGCTATGAATTATTATATTTTAAATGAATCTCCTTTCTTCCATCTTTCTAAATTCTAATTCCAAATTATCCCTACTTCGGCACTACCTAAGCATAGCTCATAAAATTATCTGCTACAACGTCCTTCCTGTCAACAACTATGTCAGCTTCAACCACAACAATACACGAGCACACAACAGATACAAACTCAAAGTGAACCGCTCCAAACTTGACTGTAGAAAATACGACTTTAGCAACAGAGTGGTAAATGCCTGGAACTCACTACCTGACATTGTGGTTTCGTCACCAAACCACCAAAGCTTTACCCTTAGACTGTCCACTGTTGACCTCACCCGATTCCTAAAAGGTCAGTGAGGGGCGTGCATAAGTGCACCAGCGTGCCTAACCGTCCCTGTCCTAATGTTCCCTCTTATCAGTACTCATTTTACGTATATAAACAATGTTATATCTATGTATATTACCAACACGTACTTGTCAAAAATAAATAAATAAATAAAATAAATACTTTCGGTCATTAAGAATCAAGTAACATTGCAAATGTAAATCCAACCAATGAACATCTACATCTAAAAGAGCTTCATTGAGCTTTTAAAGATTGAAAATTACAAGACGCACTAGGAAAGAAATTACAGTATTATCTCAAAAATTTGATCAATATGACAAATGCAAAATGAAAGTTAACCAAAGCCGGGAGACAACTGGGTTATTAAAAAATGAAAGTCAATTTAACCACTAAAAAGATTAATAGTTAAGATATTAAAACCTAAATTAAGAGTTCTAAAATAAAAAGGATAAAGCTTTAAAATGTCACTTTTAACATTTAGTAATTAAAAGTAGGAAAGAAGAGGCTGACTTTATAAATACATATTTATAATTTTTAAGCTCCTGTTTCAATGTGTTCATAATTTAGCTCAAGCATATTACTGTTGTCTAGATCTTAAGCAATCTCAGAAAATTAGGATTCCAAAATGGTGGTACTCAAACCTTTAATAACAGAGGTGAAATATGATTTCAGTGATGTCATAAAGATGATCGATGAGGATCTGCTAAAAGATTTTTGTTGTGTACAACAGGAGGCAGATTGCATGATCGTTGGAGCAATCTGCCAGATTGTTCTTGAAGAAAGGAACTATGATATTGGGGCCAAGTCAGCAGATGCATGGCCAGAGTCCACAATGGCATTGAAGAAGTTTGTCATAGCTGCTGTGCTGCAAAGTTCTTTCAACTTCTAGACATCTGCTGGTAGATTGGGCTAGGTGCTTTCAAATTTTTCATTCCACTGATAGTTTTTGTAATCTCTTTATGTGTAATGCCCAGAACTGGCAATTACACATAATGTTAAGTTAAGCCATCAGGAATTGGCAGGTGTAGAAATTTGAAATTAGAGATTTTATTAAGTACTGCTGCCAGAGTTTAGGATTTTGAGCTTACCCTGAAATTGGTATACATTTTTGTCCTTAACATACATGCAGTGTTCGATATATTTTGCCTCCTTGGTATGCATCTTCTCTATTCAATAAACTGCAACTACATGTTCCCTAGATACTTCTGATACTATCTTTAGCAAAACATCTTCATTTCCCTTCTCTCATATGACTTCTATTGTACTTTCATATTCAGTATTCAAAAAAGACATGCATTAGTAGGTATAAACTATTTACATAAGAAAAGAGTGAAGAATAATGGAAAGAATAACACACTTCCAATTTTACTTGGAATGCATATTTGACACTTTATGATAATGTCTGTCTTAGCCTTTTCTTTCTATTTTACTAGTCTACAAGTTCCAACTCAATGAAATATATTTATGATGACCATCGTAATGTTCCCTAAGGCTCATCTGGACCCAATCCAACACAGTTGATGCTAACAACTGCACCATGAAAATAATATTGTGACATTATCTTATAGGTTTTTTGTCTGTATCTTGTGGTATTTTATAAGCAATTGTTTAGTATGGGGTAGCAAGGCATAGATTTGGGGTTTATTTAAAAACATTTTTGAAATAGATCACTAATCAAATTTTCTATGCACAGCAGTGTGAAAGGTTATTGATCAATGTACACATTTAACATTCAATCTCAAATTAATATTTTAAAGGGTATCACTAAGTAAAATGTCATAGATTGGAATTGTGATCTCAAGGTGACAATCCTTGGAGGAATTACAACAACCAATTTCAGCATGAGGAAACAGCAATGGAATTCAGTAGACTGAAAACTGTTTCATGGATTAAATGAAAAACATACTTTTCATTTTCATAGATGATAGCTTGTCAGTACTGAAATGTCTCCATTATATCAAGATAGTGCTTTTTTTTATGGCACAGGTGTCAAACTTGATTGTGTCATGTGATGTGTAGACATGTATTACATCATTTTTGCCCCTTGTGGAGCCAAGGTGGGCATGGCCTATGCGTGTCACATCTGGCATGTGTGCCGCCAGCTTGACACCTCTGGTTTATGGCAACTGTAGATAATTTTAATGGCCTTTACCATTTCCTAGGCCCCAAATAGCATGTGCCTAATTTAGCTCTTTGCTCTGTGCATTTAATATAATGGACTGTGAGCTATGAAAACTTATCATTTATATTGGTCTGTAAGGTACAAGAATACTAATGTTTGCTGTAAAAGACAACAACCCTTCTGGAACTATGTAACTTATTTACATTTTCCCTCTTTTCTTGCATAGCTCATCTAGCTAAAACCATTTTATTTTCATTAACATCCAACTGTTCTGCCCTATAAATTGTATTAACAGCAAGTTATTTCAACTATTACAAATAAAATTTTAAATTTGTGTAAAAAGTGCACATTTTAAATTCTTGCAATACTTTTTATTTTTAAAAAAACATTTAGGATTTAGGTCCTGTCCTATTTCAGAATGAACTGTTTGTTTGTTTGTTTGTTTGTTTGTTTGTTTGTTTGTTTGTTTGTTTGAAAAGTACCTTCTTCAAATGAATTGTTTCAAAGAAAGATCCAGTTCAGCACTATGGAATAGTAAAGAGATTATTTTGTTCTTATCTACATTCCACCATAATGTTGGTGGAGGATGAGTGAACTAGTAAATCATTAATTAGTACAAAGTATATATTCCTTTCTGACTAACATATCTATGAACATTTCAGCACAAGCACAGGGATCACATGACATTGTGAGTACTTAAGAACATCAAACACATGAAAGGAAGTATTTGTTTGATGATGTCATGATGCAAAAAGACAAAATTACCTAATTGCTCCAATGGCATAGGGCATGTCTTTTTGGCTTCTAAATGCCTGTATTTGTACTTCTTGACCTCTCTAATAATATAAAGATTAAGATTTTTTTTTTAAAAAAAAAGCCAGGTGTGGCCTCAGATTTTGCCAAATACTAAATAATGAATCAAATCAAACTGCTTTGGGACAAAAACAAAGTATCATTTATGTAAATGACCAGTCCAAACTGTATGTGGAGAATTGGTACAATATTGCCAGGTAGACATATATATGTTATACTTGCAAACCATCAATGCAGAAAACCATCTGGACTTAGCAGCATTCATTGAGTGAATTGAATAGCTCATCAGGAAGGAAGGAAGAGAAAAAAGTGAGAGAGGGAAAGAAAGAAAGAAAGAAACTGTTGAAAGAAGAGCCTTGCAAATTAAAATTGTTGTCTTTGCAGGGGTTTTGGGAAGGGTAGGTGAGCTGGCCCCATGGGGGAGGAAGGAATATGGGGCTGTTTTAAGAAAAAGGAGCTTAAAAGAGGAAATTGGCTTTGGGGACCCTGGCAATCTTTTTGGACCAATCATGGGTTTTTTTTGCCCCCTGTTTGCCTCCTGAAACTTTGGAGTCCTGGGAGAAAGCTACTAAACAGGGATTACTTTGCTGGAAGCTTATCTGATTTCTAGTTTTTCGACACTGCAGGCCACAATTTCTCAACCTCAACAACTTGAATATACCTCGACTTCAACTCCCAAAATTCCCTAGCCAGCTTTGCTTTGAATTCTGGGAGTTGAAGTCCAGGCACCTTAAAAGTTGCTGAGATTGAGAAATATTGCTGTACACTTGTTGGTTATCAAGTCTAAATACAGAAGTAGACTTGTTGAGGAAGATGATATTCCTTGTGCTCTTGCAAAGACTGGCCCGAGAATTTCTGATCTGGCATAATTACATATTGTTTTTGTGATTAATCGCTATGCTTTAATTATGTTCAATTTGTAACAATGAAAATACATCCTGCATATTAGATATTTACATTACGATTCATAACAGTAGCAAAATTACAGTTATGAAGTAGCAACGAAAATAATTTTATGGTTGGGGATCACCACAGCATGAGGAACTATATTAAGGGGTCGCGGCATTAGAAAGGTTGGGAACCACTGCTTTAGAGGTTATCCCAGGCTTTGCAGCCCAGATATAACTGACTTCTGATTGTTGCATTTTAATTACTGGCCATAATTCACATGCATTGGTATGAGGGGGACAAATGATAATGCATGCATCTTAACATCAGCATGCAACTGATGTCACAACACAAATTTGCGGTTTTGTCATTTCTACAATGATGCTGAAACACTCATCTTTTTTGGCATCATGGATTGCTACAGATGCATCTATTAATCTCTGTATGGCATCTTGAATTTCACATTAGTCAATCACATTTTAGTCAGGAAACCTAGTGAGTGCGTTTACTTTAGGTTTCAATTACTTATATACCCTGTTACAATAGCCATAGCACTTAGATTTATTTATTGCTCCATAGTGCTTTATAGCACTTTGAGTGATTTACAAATGTCGCATATTGCCCCCCAAAATCTGGGTCCATATTTTATCGACCTTGAAAGAATGGAAGGCTGAGTTAACCTTGAGCCAATCAGGATTGAACTCCTGGTTGTGGGCAGAGTCAGCCTGCAATACTGCATTCTAATGACTGTGCCACCACATATGGTTAGCATATTTTGTAAAAAGTAACTGTCTCCGGTGATGACAGAGTATTACCATTGGGCAATGTACATGTATGTGTGTGCATACATAAGTGTGCCTGCAGAGTAAAGTTTACTGCTTGTTTCCTGTCAGGCAATGAAATGTTTGGGTCAAACTTGTTTTGATAATAGTTGTGTATTCAATTAGACAATTCTGCATAACAAACTTTAAAAAGGGCAAACTGAACCTGATGATCTGTATAGCTTTCCTTTCTGTTTATCAACACAGTCCAATTGTATATAATCCAGCTGAGTTTTAAGAGGGAGAAACAAGGGGTTTTAGTCTTTAACTAACAAGAAATACTGTAAAAGCAGACCTAGGATTCCAGTCTAACTCAAAAAAGAAAGAAGACAGACCTTAGTGACCCATAGGTATAACCAGAGCATTTTTAGTGAAACAAAGGCTGAAGCTGGATACTCTCCATTTTGTAAATTTCACTTTCTGCTTAGCAGTAGAAAGGGAATTCTGTAATATATTCCAAAACAATTCATACAAAATTTAGCTTGTACAGGTTTAGATGTTTTGGGGGCTTGCAACCTGACAATTGTACAAGCATCCAATGCAGAAAATTCTCATAATAATAATAATAATAATAATAATAATAATAATAATAATAATAATAATAATAATAATAATAATAATAATAATAATAATAATAATAACAACAACAACAACAACAACAACAACAACAACAACAGAGTTGGAAGGGACCTTGGAGGTCTTCTAGTCCAACCCCCTGCCTAGGCAGGAAACCCTACACTACTTCAGACAAATGGTTATCCAACATCTTCTTAAAAACTTCCAGTGTTGGAGCATTCACAACTTCTGGAGGCAAGCTGTTCCACTGATTAATTGTCCTAACTGTCAGGAAATTTCTCCTTAGTTCTAAGTTACTTCTCTCCTTGTTTAGTTTCCACCCATTACTTCTTGTTCTACCTTCAGGTGCTTTGGAGAATAGTTTGACTCCCTCTTCTTTGTGGCAACCCCTGAGATATTGGAACACTGCTATCATGTCTCCCCTGATCCTTCTTTTCATTAAACTAGACATACCCACTTCCTGCAACCGTTCTTCATATGTTTTAGCCTACAGTCCCCTAATCATCTTTGTTGCTCTTCTCTGCACTCTTTCTAGAGTCTCAACATCTTTTTTACATCGTGGTGACCAAAACTGAATGCAGTATTCCAAGTGTGGCCTTACCAAGGCAATTTTGGAAAGAACTACATACAGAACCAGAAATAACAGAGCAGCCTCAAGAATGTCAACCTCAAGAATAGAATAGAATAGAATAGAATAGAATAGAATAGAATAGAATAGAATAGAATAGAATAGAATAGAATAGAATAGAATAGAATAGAATAACAGAGTTGGAAGGGATCTTGGAGGTCTTCTACTCCAACCCCCTGCTTAGGCAGGAAACCCTACGCCACTTCAGACAAATGGTTATCCAACATCTTCTTTAAAACTTCCAGTGTTGGAACATTCACAACTTCTGGAGGCAAATTGTTCCACTGATTAATTGTCCTAACTGTCAGGAAATTTCTCCTTAGTTCTAAGTTACTTCTCTCCTTGTTTAGTTTCCACCCATTACTTCTTGTTCTATCTTCAGGTGCTTTGGAGAATAGTTTGACTCCCTCTTCTTTGTGGCAACCCCTGAGATATTGGAACACTGCTATCATGTCTCCCCTGATCCTTCTTTTCATTAAACTAGACATACCCAGTTCCTGCAACCGTTCTTCATATGTTTTAGCCTCCAGTCCCCTAATCATCTTTGTTGTTCTTCTCTGCTGTCAAACTGCTGGCTCATATTTAAATGGTTGTCCACTAGGACTCCAAGATCCCTCTCACAGTTACTGTGAGCAGCAGAATGCAATAAGATTAGTCTGGCATGATCTGTTTTTGACAAACCCATGTTGGCTTTTGGTTATTACTGTGTTTGCTTCTAGGTGTTCATTGATTCGTTGCTTGATTATCTTTTCCAAAATCTTCCCTGGTATTGAGGTCAGGCTGATAGGTCTGTAGTTTCCTGGATCTGTTTTTTCCCCCTTTTTTGAAGATGGGAACTACATCAGCTCTTTTCCAGTCCTCTGGCAGTTCTCCGGTGCTCCAGGATCTTTGAAAGATATAGTTCAGTGGTTCTGAGATCTCATCTGCCAGTTCCTTCAGAACCTTGGGGTGTAATCCAGCTGATCCTGGTGATTTGAATTCGTCTAGGGTAGACAGGTGTTCCCTTACCATTTTCTTCCCTATTTTAACTTGTGTTCCTAATATGTTTTTTATAGGTTGGACTGTTTTTTCCCTTTGTATAAAGACAGATGCAAAAAACGTGTTAAGTAGCTCTGCTTTCTCCCTGTTGCTTGTCACCTTCTTGCCACTTTCTCCCTACAATGGACCAATTGTTTCCTTGACTTTTTTCTTGTTTTTAAGCTTTTTTTGTTACTTTTTACTTTTGTCGCAAGCCTTTGTTCATTGTGAGCCTTAGCTTTCCTAACTTCATCTTTACAGGCTCAGGCTATTTGCTGGTATTCTGCCTTAGTTATTTCCCCTTCTTTCCGCTTTTTATACTTGTCCTTTTTGTCTTTCAATTTGTCAGAGAGTTCTTTATGCAGCCAGGCTGGTTTCTTTTGAGACCTATTATTTTTCTTCTTCATTGGTATTGTGCTAGACTGGGCTTTTATAATCTCACTTTTCAAAATTTCCCAAGCTTCTTGAGTTGTTTTCCCCTTGAGGATTCTCATCCATGGAATCTTTCCCAAGTTCTCTCTAAGTTTATTGAAATTAGCTCTCTTAAAGTCCAAGACTCTAGTTTGATTTTGTTCTACTGCTTGTGTTTGCATAATGTTGAATTCCAATATTGCACGATCACTTGCCCCCAAGGTTCCTGTAGCTTCAACACCTTCTATCATTTCATCTCTGTTAGTGAGAATTAAGTCCAATATAACTGATCCCCTTGTTCCCTTCTCTACTTTTTGGGTAACAAAGTTGTCTGCTAGGTTTGTTAGGAACCTGTTGGATCTTCCACTTGGTGCAGAGTTTGTTTCCCAGTTGATGTCAGGGTAGTTAAAATCCCCCATTACTATTGTGATGTGCTTCCTACATACCTTAGTTAGCTGACTAGCTGACTAACAAAAAGTTCATCTATTTCCTTGTTTGGTTGGGTGGCCTGTAGTATAGACCTATGGCAATGTCATTTCACCCCCCTTTAATATTGACCCAAATGCATTCAAGATGATTTTCATTATTGTTGTGCTCTATTTCTGTAGAGATGTAGTTATTTCTTACATATAGTGCAACTCCACCTCCGCTTTTATTTGGTCTGTTTCTTTTAAATAATTTAAATCCCTCTAGCTGTATATTCCATTTGTCAGTTTCATCCCACCAAGTTTCCGAAATGGCAACTATATCATATCTTCCCTCATTTACTTGAATTTCTAATTCTCCCTGTTTATTCCTCATACCCTGTGCATTGGTGTATAGACATTTAAGTCCATTTTGATTAACCCTGTGTTTATTGTCTACATAACCTGTGTTGTGCCTGACTGCCCCTACTTTCTTGCCACCTGTTTGATTAGTGCACATGGTATGGCACTCACTATTAAATGCTTGGCTTTGCTTGACAGCAGAGCTGATAAACTTACCTGCACACACATCTATGTGTGCACTGTTAACCCTATTAATTTTAGATTGCTGGGGACAGAAATGATCTGTATCAATTAATCCTCTGTCCCCGCTGTTCAGTTTAAATGTTTATCCAGGAAATCTGTGAATTTAATACCAAGTAGCTCAGTCCCTTTCTTTGATGGATGCAAACCATCTCTTTTGTACAGTTTTTCATTGGACCAGCTGCAGACATCATGACTAATAAAACCAAAGCCTTCCCTTTTACACCACTCCTTTAGCCACACATTAAACTCTGCTACACGTTGGCCTTTCCCTTTTTGTTCCTTATATACTGGTAAAACCTCAGAAAAGTTAAGCCTACAACCTATACTACTAAGTTCATACCCCAAGCTCTGGAAGTCATTCTGCACAGAAAGTCCATCTTTTTGGGACAGATCATTTGTGCCAAGATGTATAATAGCATCAACATCACAGTCCTTACTGGCATTCTTGACAATCTTAAGAATGCGCCTCTTGTCTCTGCTGGCAGTAGCACCTGGCAGACACCTGACCTCTTTCAAAACCTTTATATCCTTTCCTAAATTTACATCCCTTACAATTGAATCACCAACCAGAAGGTGGCTTCTCTTTTTGGATACCTTGCTGCTCTTGTTTGTCTGATGTGTAGTACCTGATTCACACTTTCCACTTTCCAAAATAAGTTCTTCATCTCGGACCACGATCCCCTGCTTATTTGAGTTATCGTTATCACAACTACTTGACCTGTCGCTTTAGTGTCCCTATTAAGGTCAGCAAGGGCACTATATCTGTTATGCTGGGACACATAAGCTTTGTGTTTATGGTTCACAGCTCTCACCCTGCCAGATCCCACAGTTGTCCATACTGCCCTTCTCCTGCAGGATCTTTGTGGTAGAAGGGGCTGATAGTGCGGCAGCTCGTTAGTGAGGAATGGCTGAATTTGGCACCTAATTTCTGCTTGCAGAGCACAGATTAAAGATTCTAGATAGGTAATATGTCCATGTAGACTAGTAATTTGTTTACAAAGAGGACAGTATCCAAATTTGAAAAGAAACACAGCTGTAAAATAATTATTACACTGAACTAAGCCAGTCATTTTGAAATAAAATAAAATCACAATCTCAAGCACACTAACCCTGAATGTATTATTACTATTTTTTGTTTATAGTTATATGATTCGCACACCGTTAGGCGTGTGAGCTGCTACTTTTTTCCTCTTTCTCTCAGTCAGATTCACAAGTTTCAGCCAGGAACCCCACCCCCTGCTTCTGTGAATTTAAACTTAATTCAGATATATAAATTGTTGTTCTTATTGTTGTCCTTTCTCTCACATTAACCACTTAAATTGCTCATATTATGAAGTAGAAAGTATTTATTTCCATAAACCTAAGATTCTAAAATAGGAGACAAACACATGTTTAAAGGAACGGAGAGATGTTATTGCTGTTAGAGCAATGTAATGAAAGATGAGAACTGATAAAACGGTGAATCTAACAAGAAGTTCTGCAAAAATAAACAAAAGAACAAACAATAGATGCAAATGGCTCAGAGTATTATGGGATATAATTTTATGAAGGCAGAAATCCCTTCAACATTTTCTTAATAAAAATGCTGTCCCAAACAGTTCCAAATATACAATGCTTCTTAAATAATTCACTATGTTGAGATGTGGTACAGAAAAATCATTTTAACCATCATTCCTCTACTGTACTATCCATAAAATTTTAACCATAACTTTGATTATTGATTCATTCCAGCTATTCAATAGCAAAGCAATTTCAAAGAAAATGAAGGACACTACAGAGACATCAATAAAATACACTTGCAAAATAGAGACCAAGGAAGTTATGTAGTAAACCAAAAATTCACCCAATCCTAGCACCAGGCCAAGAATTGGATTGTTCTTATAATGTCACAAATAAGCCATGTGAGCTAAACAGTTTGTCACAGGTGACAAGGAATGAGCAACTTTGTCAAAATGTCATATTCTATATCAAATCCTGCTTTAACTAGGTTGAAGATTTGCATATACTTCCAAATAGATATAGATATAAATATAATAAGATATAGATATAAACATATATTCCTAACCATGCCCTAATCAAAACCTTTGATTAAGCTACAATCACTCAAATATAATCGCTTTTTTTATCTGATTTGGCTTGCAGCTTGCTAGATAATAAATTTTTATCAGGGTTGCCTACTACTGAATTTATGTTAATGTCTGTATTAATCTAATTCAATTGTTTTCCCATGGTCACTAGCCAAGCTATTTTGCTTTTACAGTATTTGGTTTGCAAGTAGAACAAAACAACACATATAATAACAGATCTTTCCATATTGGACCATGATTCTTTATGTTGTTTATTATTATCAGTGCAGTTGTATTTTGGTTATTAGCACATAACTGTTAAAGTTAGCATGTATTATATTTTGAAGTATGTATTAATAGCCAAAATATAACTGCACTGATGATAATCTGTGTAATTCATTTATATAGATACAAACATTTTGGCTTTTGACTTATTGCTTTTTACCATAGCACCAATATACAAGACAATAGGCCATATTTAATCCTAGCATGCCCATAAATAATTTCTGAAAGGAAAGTTCAATTGCTCACATGCATACCATTGTTATTTAAATGGAAGATGTTGTATAGTTTCATTTAGTATGAGAGCATCATCATCATCTATTTAGGGCTTCTAAAGCAATATTATTGTTAGATACCTGCTTGATTATGTATGAGAAGTTAAAGTGATCCCTAGGGGATCTATTGGGGATTTATGAGAGTTTTACTTAATTAATAAATATAGTAATTGAGGTGATTTGTTCTTCCATGAACTATAGCTTCAATTTGTAATATAGTTCTGTTGGATGGGAAAAAAGCTTTTTCACAAGAGAAATTTCACTTTGATGATAGTATTACTGGGATGGTATATATTCAGTGGGTGGGCATTATTATTAGCCAGTGTGTTGTAGTTATCAGTTATACATTACTATCTCATTAAGTTCCACATTGTGGTTTTGATGTGATAGTAATACATTAGTTTATTCAATTTAGTAACAGCAATAGCAATAGCACTTAGACTTATATAACGCTTCACAGTGCTTTACATCCCTCTCTAAGTGGTATACAGAGTCAGCATATTGCCCGGAACAATCTGACTTTTCATTTTACTGACCTTAGAAGGATGGAAGGATGTCTGCAGAATTAGCCTGCAATACTGCATTCTAAACACCATGGCTCTTAAGTAAGTTTATGGTGTATTATAATTGCCTGGAAACCTGTACAGAAATTTCCATCAAGACTCAGTTCAAAATAGATCATTCTGTTTTGGACTGAAAACTTAGTTGCATCTGAAATTTAAGTTCTAAACTGCTGATCTACATAGATATATTTTATGCATCACCATCTAAATACTGAGTGGTAAACCGTTTCTCCTTTTCAAAACACATTTTATTATGCAATATTAAAGATTCAGAATATAATAATTATTAGATAGAAGATTTCATTATCTAATATATGAATGGTTTTGATATGCTTTCCGAAAGCTCTCTTTTTAAGAGAGTTTAAAGACCAAATGGTCAATAACAGATATATTTACAGTACAGAAACTGCCTTGGTCGCTCTGATGGATGATCTCTGGCGGGCCTGGGATGCGGGGAATTCCTCCATCCTGGTGCCTCTCAGCGGCTTTCGATATCATCGACCATGGTATCCTTCTGCATCGTCTCGGCGAGTTGGGAGTGGGAGGCACCGTTTTGCGGTGGTTCTCCTCTTATCTCGCTGATAGGATGCAGTCGGTGTTGGCAGGAGGGCAGAGATCGTCCCCTAGGCCCCTATTATGTGGGGTGCCTCAGGGGTCGGTTCTCTCGCCCATCCTGTTTAACATTTACATGAAACCGCTGGGGGAGATCATCCGCAGACATGGGGTGTGTTTTCACCAGTACGCTGATGACACCCAGCTGTACATCACCACCCCGTCTGACTTCAGTGAGGCAGTTGATGTAATGTGCCAGTGCCTGGACGACATTAAGATCTGGATGGGGAGGAACAGACTCAGACTTAATCCCGACAAGACTGAGTGGCTTTGGATACTGCTTCCTAAGGACTACGACAACTGTCCCTCCTTGGCTTTCGAGGGAGCGAAACTGACCCCCTCGGATCAGGTCCGCAACTTGGGGGTCCTCCTAGATCCACAGCTAAAATTGAATCATCATCTTTCTGCTGTGGCTAGGGGGGCCTTTGCACAGGTTCGCCTGGTGCACCAGTTGCGGCCATACTTGGAGAAGGAGGCTCTACTCACGGTCACTCATGCCCTTGTCACCTCCCGCTTGGACTACTGCAACGCGCTCTACATGGGGCTACCCTTAAAGAGTATCCGGAGACTTCAGTTGGTGCAAAATGCGGCTGCGCGTGCTGTGGTGGGTGTGCCAAGGTACACCCACGTGACACCTGTACTCCGCCAGCTGCATTGGTTGCCCATCGGTCTCCGGGTCCAATTCAAGGTGTTGATCACCATCTTTAAAGCCCTTCGTGGCTTAGGACCAGGCTATTTCCGGGACCACATTCTGCCTCACACTTCCCTTCTACCGGTTAAAGCCCACAGAGTTGGCCTCCTCCAGTCACTCACGCCCTGATCACCTCCCGGCTGGACTACTGTAATGCGCTCTACATGGGGCTACCCTTGAAGAGTGTCCGGAGACTGCAACTGGTTCAAAATGCAGCTGCGTGAGCTGTGGTGGGTGCACCAAGATACACCCATGTAACACCTATCTTCCGCCAGCTGCATTGGCTGCCCATTAGTCTCCAGACGCAATTTAAGATGTTGGTTATAACCTTTAAAGCCCTACATGGCTCGGGGCCAGGATATCTTTGGGACCGCATCCTATCACATACCTCCCTACGACCGGTTAGATCCCACAGAGTTGGTCTCCTCCAGGGGGAGAGCCTTCTCTGTGGGAGCTCCGTTTCTGTGGAACCAACTACAGCCAGAGATCCGGATTATCCCCACCTTGCTGGCCTTCCACAAGGCTGTGAAAACATGGCTCTTCCAGCAGGTATGGGAATAGAGACCAGCGAGATTAGATATGGTCTCCCCATGTATGAATGATGGTAAATATTTTAAATTTTATATATATATATTTAACTTTTCTTACTATTGTTTTTACTGATTGTTCATTTCTCATGTTGTATGCCACCCAGAGTCTCGCCAGCAGTTGGGCAGCCTATAAGAGTGAACAAATAAATAAATAAGAGTGAACAAATATTAACAGCTCCATTTTTTACTGCTCATTCAAAATACAGAAAAAACAAAATGATTTATATTATTTCTTTGGCTTGATTTCCTGTTAAAGTAATTATTGAGTGTAGGGTATATGTTTTTAAATTTATGTTCACATTAAAATATAATAACTGTGGCAAAAGGAAGTTATGACTATGCAAACCTTCAAAGGGCAAGTGCTTCAGTTTATCCCAATTTTGATTGACTTAACCTATTGAAATAGCTGCATTAATTAAAGTGGAAAACATTTTTTCAGAACAGTGGCTCAAAGTAGGACACTATGTAGGATTCTAAGCCTCTGGGAGTGCTCCACAGATTTTTATTACTGTTACCACTATTGCTACTACTATTCCTGCTAATCCCAATACAAAAGTAATAAGTACTTTTTACAGGTTTAAATATATAAAACTTCATTTGGGAAAAATAGCTTTTTTGTAATTAATTTGGAAGCTAAAATAGAATGATCTGCAGCCAAGAATTCAGATATTCGAAGTTTGGAAGAACACTGGGCTAAAATAAATTGAGAACGATGATTGCAAACTTGTGGAGAGCTATCATACAAAGAGAGCTCAGCTGCTTTCTCTTGCTTCAGAGGAAAGCTTCTACCAAGAGGTAGAAATGATTGTGGAACAGATTTTGATTAAACATTTGAAGAAACAATCAGCTTTGTAAAAGAGTAATGTGCTCTCATTTTCTGCCTATTTGTCACAAACACTAACAGCTTATATGGCAGGGAATTGCACTGAATCACCTTTCAATTCTCTTCTCCTTTTGTGATTCTGCATTTGCATCACATGTCCTCCACATTTTTCTACTTTCTTCCTCTCTACACAAAATAAATTATAACTTCCCAACTTGCATTTCCTCTGATCAGCAATCAAAAACTATACGGAAACCTCCAGCTCAGCTTTCTCCCTATGTTAAATTGACAAGAAAAGCCAATAATAGTGCTATGTTTCTTCCTTGGAGCAGCATTTTTGACATTGTCCAAATGAAGGAGACAATAAAACAGGAACATGAAAAAAAAGACTGTTGTTTTAGGCAGGATTTGCCCAGCTATGAGGAAAAGTGAAACAGCTGGCAATGGATGATAGGCTGATAAAGCAAAAACAAAAGCTTCCTCAAGAAAAAAACATTTATATTTGTGTTTTTGTGATTCCAGGAAACTATTTTTTCTAGTCAATTCATTCAAAAAAAAAGGAAAAGTATGAGGTATAAAAATTTAATGTGAAAATAAAATCCGGAATTTACTAAAATAATTAAGGGAGGAGGTAACTAACCCACTAAAATCAATGTGACTTTTCTAAAAAAAAAAAAAGCGCTACAAATACTGTAATATTATGCCATGTAAGCCACTTTAAGGGAGGACAGTCCATAATTGAAGTGTCAACTAACAGTAGTCTTTTTTATTGCCAGATTCTATTGTCTATAGAATCTCATAAACTTCTTTCCACAATCATTATCCCAGACTGACTGCTCATGCCAACACTGAATGCAATATCCTTTAGACCATGTTTGATCAAAATGACTCCCTTGATTTGCCAAAAGAGGAAGCATTAAATTAGATTCTTTAAACAGAGCTTAGAAAACAGCTACACAATAGATACTTCACATTAAAACCAAAAGTTAAAAAAAAGTATGTCAAAACTAAATATGTACCACAGATTAGAATAAGCACACCATCATACTGGTTCTGATTCTAATGACTTTTATTCAGTTACCATTTTTTCCTAAGTGATGAAAGGGAAACGTATCTCATTCTCATTTTATTCTTCTAAGATTCTAGGCTCGTGATGGCGAACCTATGGCACGGGTGCCACAAGTGGCACGCGGAGCCATATCTGTGGGCATGCGAGCTCAGGTCCGGCGTGCATGTGTGCACCAGCCGGCTGATTTTCGGGCCTTCTGGGCACACTGGGAGTCAGGAAACAGGCTGTTTCCAGCCTCCAGAAGGGGTGGGGAAGGCCGTTTTCGCCCTCCCCAGGCTCCTTGAAAGGCTCTGGAGCCTGGGAAGAGCGAAAAATGGGCGTGCCATTGCATGCTGGGAGCAGGGGGGTCATGCGTGCATGTGCGGGGGTGCATGGAATTATGTGTGGGCATGCACACACGTGATCCCCCGCATTCCCCCCCTTTTGGCACGCGAAACAAAAAAGGTTCGCCATCACTGTTCTAGGCAATTTTTGTACAGAATTAACAAACTAAATTAGTTTCATGATGCTTGTTTTTGTCTATGAATTCCATATTGGATTCCAGCCATATGGATGCCTACCAGCAAATATGGCTGTGTTTAGTTGCCTTTTATTGCCAAACATCTATATTATATCTTATATCCAAGATGGCGGCGCATGTATATGCAGCGGCTCAACGCTCTATGAATGTAAACATGCTCGTGAAGAAGGCTCAGAAGAGGCTGTACTTCCTGAGAATGCTCAGGAAGATAAATCTATCTCAGCATCTACTGTTGTCCTACTATCGCAGCACCATTGAGAGTGTCCTGACATATGGTATTCTAGCATGGCATGGAAGCAGCTCTGCAGCAGACAAAAAAGCTCTACAGAGAATAATTACAACTGTCCAGAATATCATTGGGCTCCAGCTACCAGCCCTGGACGATATCTCTGCATCTCGCTGTTCAAGGAAATTGCACAATATTCTCAGAGACTCTTCTCATCCTTACAATCTTTTTGAACTGTTGCCTTCTGGCAGAAGATACAGAACAATTAAAACTTGGACCACACGCTTTCTGAATAGTTTTTTATCCTAGAGTTATAATTGCACTTAATAATGAATTGAAGGGTCACAATCAGTGAGCTGTTGGATAGTATTACTTGGTCTGTTGTATGGATGTTTGAGTGGTTCAGGGTCGGAAATTCGTGGCGGGTGGGGATTGCTATGTGTGTTGGGACTGGTCTTGAAGCGTTATGTGAATTTCGTTGTATGGGTGTACTGTGTATATACGTACAATGACAATAAATGATGATGATGATGATGATGATGTTGTCAAGGTTTCCTCTTCTTATAAATACTCATTAAAATTGCTTACAAAAGATATTTAAGTGGAGAAAAAATGTAGTCTAGAACACCTTGAATAAATGACAGATTACTTAGCTTTCGGGGCTCTTAAGCTTTATTTTGCCCTTTTCCCTATTCCTTCTTTTTATATTTTCTCCCTTTATTTCCTATTATGCAATCAATAAAGCTAATTGGGCTATGTGAAAATTTTAAAAAGGTGAATATTCTGGTTAGACATTGAATAAGTCTTCTGAACACTTGGCACTGGTAAGGAAGAGAGGAGTCAAGTTCCTTTGATAAACACTATTCACACAATAAAAAAGATGCCAATTATTTTTTATCAAGCCAGAAAGAATGAACTTGAATGATAAATGGAATAAATGAAACTCTCTTGTCTAGACTACATACTTCAGCCAAACTCTCCTTTTCTTAAAAACATAAAACAAAAAGCACTAATAGAGTATACAGAATGATGTTCCCATTATTTATTCATTTTTATTCAACTGCCTTACTCCCTTTTAGAAACTCATGTAGGTTAATTAATTATCAAACACTAAATGTTAAGAAGTAAGAAATGCTAATTAGCTGATTGAAAAAAATGAGAAGCTATTTTTCTGCATGCCAGGTCCATTTTTCTGCAAGCCAGAGCCATGTTATTTCTTCAGAACCAGATGCCCATTTAATGCACTGATGTATATAATTACTGAATGTATCTCATTTCATACGAAAAGCTTATTGGGAAAGAATTCTCATTGCAAGCTTCTAATATATGTTAAAATATGCTATTGAGTAAACATGGTTACATTTTTTTTCCAGAAACAAACCAACTTTCTTGAACAATGATGAAGCTTCTCATAAAGAGTGTTACAGTGATGAAAAAAAATGAAAGGAGTGTGCTCTCAGTTGCTAACTTTGAAATAAATGTCAACTTAGAGTCAGAATTATAACTACATTATAAATACAATTATTCACGGAGCTGTTATCCAGCCCCACAAATACACAAATAGCCAAGCAGAAACTAGTTTTACTGCATTCAGTAAATCTTTGATGTAATGAACCTCCAGTTAGAAGCCTTCAGAGTCTATCAAATTTTTTACCTGCCAAATCAAAACTTCATCTGATAAATTGATGCTGCTTTTTATCATTTCTGTAATTATGTACAGGTAGTCCTCGAGGTACGAATGTAATGGAACCTGACAATTATATTCATAATCCAAGGATTCGTTGGAGTGAATCACTAAAATGAATGTGAAAACTCCTTGCTGTGACCCATGTATTCGCTAATCGAATATGCATGTCACTAATCGAATATGCATGTACTTCAGTGCACATGAAGTATCTCAGAATGAGGAACACCATGGGGAGCCTAGTGAGGCCACCTGCTTAACATCACTCAAGGCCTCCCCCGACTTACTTTGATACCTCGTGCAATTGTTTCCCCTCCTCCCATCCTGATGCACCGGATCACTTACCTTGTGAAGATCTAGAGAGCTGTCTCCTCTCCACCCTCTCTGCTGCCCAAGATCATGAAATATCACTGCCTCAAAGTGTTCCGTCGGCTTGCAAATGTTTCGCACTGAAAGTGAAATGTTCTGGGAGCCATGATCTCATAGTCTGAAGTCTCACAAAATCACAATACCAGAACATTCCCTCTCGGCACAAAATGTTTGCAAGCCAATGGCACACTTTGAGGCAGAGAAATTGCACTGCCACAAAGTGTCCCATCGTCTTGCAAACATTTTGCACCAAAAGTGAATGTCCTGGGTGCCATGATCTTGCAGGACTTTGGGCCATGAGATCATGGCACCCAGAACATTTCAGTCTCAGCACACAAAAAGGGTTTCCAAGCCTATTTGATGCTGGAAGCGAAATTGTCCCGCTCTCAAAGAAACCACGGCAAAGAGGAGATGGATCTTCATAAGGTAAGTGAGTCCAGTGCGGCAGGATGGGAGAGGGGAAACAATTGGGGGGAGAAGGGGAGAAATAGGCAGGGTGAATGTTGCGGTGACCGACTGCCATGGTGCTGCAACATTCATAATTTCAGGAATGTGTCATAAATACTTGGGGAGGTTATTGCATAACTTCGACAGTCACTAAGTGAACTGTCATAACCTGAGGATTACATGTACATTGTTAACAGGGAGCAATAGGCCAACCCACAGCCGCTCCTTTGTGGGATGCCACAGGGCTCAATTATTTCTCTGCTCTGTTTAAATGTCTACATGAAACTGCTGGGTGAAATCATCAACATGAGGGGATGAAACACAGCTTATACAAGCAATGCTGTAGCTGTCCTTTCTTAGTGCCTGGAGGCTGTAGGGATATGATGGGGTACAATAGGCTTCAGCTGAACCATGGCTGTAGGCACAAAGGACCTTAGGATCAGGTAGTTTATCATTTTTAGTTCTGGATGGAGTTAAACTACCCAGAAAAACCGATGCGCACTCTGGGATTGCAATTGCTGCTTGAAGAACAAGTGGCAGTTGTGGCTAGGAAGACCTTTGCGCAACTCCATGCCATGTGCCAGTTGTTCCTTTACCTGGACCTTGTGTGCCTGCCATTGGTCACTCATTCCATAATCATACTCAGCTGGATTACTGCAATGCACTCTACATGGGACTACCCTTGAAAAATATTTGCAAGCTATAGCTGATGCAGAGTGCACAGTTCTGGGAGCCCCTAGGGTTATTCATATAACACTGTTGTTGCATGAGCTGCATTGGTTACTAGTTTGCTTCTGGATCAAATTCAAGGGGTTGGTTATTACCTTTAAAGCCCTTTGTGGCATGGATCCAGGATATCTGAGGAGCTGTCTCACTCCAATGGGACTAGCCTATCCAACTCGCACCAGCAGAAGAGGTCTGTTATGGATCCTGTCTACTAAGGCAGGGTCCCCAACCCCCAGGCAGCAATTCACTACCAAGCCATGGCCTATTTGGAGCCAGGCCAGGATGCACACATGCACACAGTATCACTCACACAAGCAGGGAGCCATTATACATGTGCATGCACCTTGGCTCACCGCTTGTGTGAGTGGAGCTGTCTGCCTGCAGCCCAGTTTCCCTCTCCTGCCAGCCAGGCTGCCAAGCTGCAAAGGTTGGGGGCTTGCTGTGCTAAGGAATTCCAGCGAGCATGGTCAAAGTGAAGACTGTGGAACACTCTTCCATCAAATATAAGAACTGCTACCCTTTGGGCCTTCCAGAAGGACATTAAAACTTGGCTTTTCCTCCTGGCTTGGGGTCTCAGAAGGGGTGCTCACCACTGGAGGTGATTGACGGGTAAGAAGATTTCATTCCCATGCTATCCACCTCTTAGTCCTGTTTTTTGTATATTATTAAATTTTTAAATTGCATAATTTTAATATTTTAATTATTTTTTCTATTTGTTTTTTTATAATCTGTAAGCTGCCCAGAACTAACTTGTAGGTGAGATGGGCAGCTAAATAAATAAATAAATAAATAAATAAATAAATAAATAAATAAATAAATAAATAAATAAATAAAGAAAGAAAGAAAGAAAGAAAGAAAGAAAGAAAGAAAGAAAGAAAGAAAGAAAGAAAGAAACATACAAAGATACAAATGATATAAATAATATAACGTCAGATTTTAACAGAATTTCAAAATTTACAGACATCTTGTACTTCTAAATCTTCTGTTTTTGCATGTAATGAAAATGTACATTGTAAATGTAATGAAAACATACATTGATTAATTAACATAAAATCAAAACAAATCAAAATCAAAACTGAGTGGATAAACTTTTGTTAATGCAAATGTGTTAGAATGTATTTTGACATTTGACATTTGACTGCTCATTCACAAAGACTGCATCCACATAGCATCCTTAGGGCATCCTGGTGTAAAGATGTTCTTCTAATTGTCTCCAGAAAATATACTCTCACACCAGGACCTACAGTATATCTTGTCATTAGCCTACAGATGAAATAGTCTGAAGATTGCCTTAGCTGTTTATTTTCAAGAGAAAACTTTGATAAAGACTGTTTTTTCCTGATTTTTCAATAATGGAATATTACTTAAGAAGTTATTTCCTATTAAATTTTGTTACAAAAATCAAAACCAGAAGCACACACAGATAACTGATTCAGCTGGATTCATAAACTTCTTTATATACAAGAATATGGATGAAGTAAATTTTACAATACCAATATAGATTATTCTTCAAGCAGTTACAGGTAGCAGAGAACAGTTAGGTTCATTTCAGCAGAGTTCAGAGAGGAGAGTGCAGAGAGGACAGATGGGATTGGAGTCACATCCAGCCTTAAGCTTAAGTTCCAGTTTCGATTCTCTGCACAGACTCAGAAGTAGGTTAGCTCCTATCAGTTGCTATGCCTATTCATTGGCTGCCCTTGTTACCACTGGCTCTCCCAGTCATTAATATTCTAACATTTCCATCCTAAACTGTAGTTTGTTACACCTGTGGTCTTGACATATAATTTTGCAATTCAATGGCTGCTTATACAAAACATTGTGCAAAAAATTCCACATCTAGACAACTGAGATTCTTAAAATATAAATGGCATATAAATCCATTTAAATAAAATAAAAATAAAAATAAATAAATAAATAAATAAATAAAAGCTCTTAAGATCTTGCTTTGGTATCAGACCTGGAATATGTTGTGGCCCCCCTGGTACAATTAGCTATTTTGATGATTACTTTAGTCTGAACTACTCACATTGTTGAATGTTTTAAACTATTTTTTAATAGTTTTTGCATTTTGTAAACCATCCAGAGTCTATCCTGGCAGCTATAATAAATATAAATAAATAATAACAACTACAGGTAATCCTCAGTTTACAACTACAATTTGGACTAGAACTTCCAGTCATTAAGTGAGTCATGCCCAATTTTATTATTCTTTTGTGCCATGGTTGTTAAACAAATCTAACTTTCCCCATTGGCTTTACCTGTCTCAAGCATCTAGGATGGTCATAAAAGATCACATGACCCCTGTAACTATCCTGCTGGTTGCCAAATACCAAATTTTCATCATGTGATCATGAAAATACTTCAATGATTATAAGTAGGAGGATTGGTCATAAGTCACTTTTTCAGGGCCTCCATAACTTCAAACAATTATTAAACAAAAGCTCATGTCAAAGCACTTGTACTATTAGTGACAGTCCAGAAAGGCAAAAAATTCCACATCTTTCCTGTCACCTAATGGTTGTATTTTGACTGATTAACAACGCAGTAACCATTTTGGAAAAATCATCTGGAAGTTCAGAAATTATTGGGGGGAAAATTGTTCATGTGCTTCTGCAACTTGCACAGCAAGGAGTTGCTTTCTTGGTTACCAGTTTTTAGGAAAGCCCTGATCTAACTTTTCAGTTCTATTCCTTCATGTAATGTTTTTCTGAAAAAAATCAGACCATCGGAGAATGTAACCTGGCTTAGCTATAGCTTCAACACACACACACACACACACACACACACACACACACACACACACACACACACACACACACACACACACACACACTTTTTTCTCCTTTTCACCCCTTAGATGAATAGAAATGTATGTGTGATGTTATTTGACACAAGGATCAATAAAGTGATTTTTCAAAACTCTGGGTCTCAACACCACCTGTATAGCAACTGTATCTCAGTTGCAAAAATATGAGCAAACTAGATGACAGCCAATAGTTACAAGAGACTTTTAATTCTTTGCTACCAAAGATGTATGATATGTTGCAGAACAGTAATCACTATGGAGAAATTATGTCGATGTATATGTGAGCATAATAAATGAACCATGATAAACTATCAATATAATGCAGGCACAAATAATTGAACAAAGTCAAACTAGTATCTTAGATTTTAAAGACCTGACTTCATCAAATCAAGAGACAGCTTATAAAAGAGCCTATTGATGGGAATCTTAAAGGAAAAAAATAACTCAAAATGCTTGGGAAATTGTGAAAAATGTATTTATCTAACACAATGCCACTGAGAAAGAAAAGTAAGAGACCCCAGACAAAGTCAGGATGGTTGAATTAGGAACTCTCTGATAAACTAGGAGACAAGAAGGACATGTATAAAAAATAGAAAGAGGGACATATAACTAAACCAGAATACCAGCAAATAGCCCAAATCTGCAAGGAATCAGTCAGGATAATTAAGGCTCAGAATGAACTAAGACTTGCAACAACTATCAAAAATAATTTTAAAAGTTTCTTTCAACGTATCAAAAATAAGAAAAAGTAAAAAAAAAGATCTGTCCACTAATAGGAGGAGATTGCAAGGAGGAAGAAAGATAACAGGAAGAAAGTGGAACTGCTTAATTCACACTTGCCTTTCGGGAAAAAAATACTCCAACCTGTCAAAAGCAGTACCACAAAGACATAACAGGTATATAAGTCAAAAAGGCAAGAAAATGGTAAGAGAACACCTATCCACTCTAGACAAGTTCAGATTGCCAGGACCAGCTGGCAGACATGATTTCAAAACAATTGAACAAAATCTTTGCTGGTAATCAAGCCACAGATGTCACGGAAAAGAAGGTAATTCTTTGTTAATGAATAGAGTGAGCTCTTGGGGTTTTTATATTATAAGGTTTGACTGAAAAGAAATGCCTGTAATGTTATAAAACACCAACAGATGGCACTACTGGTTCACTGAAAGTTGAATCATGTTCTTTAGTTCTGTTCTTTTACTTCAGCTGATAAGAAAATGCTGTGGAAAAAAAAGGCTTGCAACTATTTATGGAATGGAAACCTGCAATGAGTACTCATCATTAGCCTTGAGCAACATACCATGATTGAATTTTTGACTGTCAAAGGATTCATTATTATAATCCAGAAATAAAGCATTAGTGGCAAAATATCATCCCAAATTTCACCTCTGCATATGTGGGGGAGGAGGTGCGAATTAACCCCAGATTTTATCAAGAAAACTCATGGTGCACAAATGGTGTTATTGTCAGAGTTACGCAATAAATCAGAAGCTTCAAAAGATAACTGCATTTTGCTGATTCAAATAACTTCTTTATAAGTAGAATAAAACATTAACAATACCACACTTTGTTTCAGATCACATGTTGAGATGTTTTCACAGCAAGCTTTAATGGTGGACTGAGTAAACCACGCCCTTCTTCTTACTAAGTTTCTGGACATGCTCAATTAACACTTCAGCCCGATTGGCTGACTCAATCACATGGCTCTCCCAGTCATGAATATTCCAACACTCCTCCCTTCATTACTGGGAGAGACATCAGACCTATTGGATTTAAACATTTCCTATAATGGACACCACCCAATGGTTTGGTCATCATGTCTGCTAAATTATCCTCTGAAGAACAATGATGTAAACTTATCAATTTTTCTTTTACAGCTTCCCTGACATTACAATACTTAATGTCCACATGTTTACTTCTGTTCTTCACTCTGTCACCTGTTGCCATTTTTATACAGGCAGCATTATCTTCATAAACAGTTACAGCTTCATTTACATTTACATTTAAATCTTGTAACAACTGTACATACCAAACTACTTCAGAACATAACTCAGACAATGCAATAAACTCTGCTTCCGCAGTTGAAATAGCAACCGTTGTTTGTTTTCTGGACTTCCAACCAACTAAAGCCCCTCCAAACATTATTACAATTCCAGAATTAGACTTTCTGGTTTTTACATCATTTGCATAATCACTATCAACATAACATTTCAATTTTAATTCTTCAGTGACCTGTATTTGAAGACCCAAATTCACAGTTCCCTTCAAATACCTGAGAATTCTTTTCACACCCATCCAATGCAACTTTGTAGGTGTAGCAGTAAAGCGACTTAGAATGCTCACTGCACAAGCTATGTCTGGTCTGGACCACTGTGACAGATATAACAGACTCCCTATTGCAGAGTGATATATCTCCTGATCACAGGCTTCACTTTTGTCCTCACCCAAACTATTGTAAAAATCTGTGCTCATAGGTGTAGGAGCAATATTACAATCTTTCATGTTATATTTCTCTAATAATTGTTCAATTTTTCTCCTTTGACTGAGAATATAACCACCTTTTTCAGTTTTTTGTATCTCTACACCGAGATAATTCTTTATTTCTCCCAAATTCTTTAATACAAATTTCTTTTCTAACTTATTAGCAAATTCTTTAACTTGTGATGCATCCTTTGCAATGAAACAAAGATCATCCACAAATGCTAATAGTAGACAATTCCCACCTTGTAACTTTCCAGTGTATATGCAACCATCAGCTTTGCAACTCTTGAACCCAAGACCTTTCAATGCAGTATCTAAACAGATATTCCAATTTCTGGCTGACTGTTTCAGCCCATAAATAGCCTTGTTCAATTTATACACCATGTTAGGCTTTTTATTTTCATACCCTGGCGCTTGAACCATATAAATTTCTTCCTCTAATTCAGCATTGAGGAATGCAGTGGTTATATCAAAATGCCAAATTCTATGCCTATATGCTGATGCTAATGCCAGTGCTAGTCTTATGCTCTCACCTTTTACAGTTGGCGCGAACACCTCATCATAGTGCACATTCTTTAATTGAGAAAAACCTTGTGCCACCAACCTTGCCTTATACTGTACTTCATTATTGGGTAATACCTTTTTCTTATATACCCACTTACATCCTACAGCTTTCGTACCCTGTGGCAAAGTCACAGATGTGAACACTTCATGATCTCCCATGGATTTCATCTCTTTATCCATGGCTTCCTTCCACTTTTCTTGTTCAACTTTTGCTAATGCCAATACTTCCTTATAGTTTCTTGGCTCATACCACACATTACACACTTTAACTTTACTGGCAGAATACCTGTCTGGCGGAACCCCTCTGTTCCTACGCTCTGACCTACGTGGCATTGCCTGTTCTTGTGTTTCAAGCTTTTCTGGCTTCATATCTTGTTCAGACTCTCCTCCCTGAACATTGACACCTTCAGTAAATGATTCACCATCATTACATGAGTTATTGTCACTAAGTGGATCACCGTCGCTAAGTGGATCACCGTCACTAAGTGAGACATTTTCAGAATTTGCATCAATTCTGTTCCAATTTTGTTCTGCAAAACTAGCAGATCTTGAAATCACTATCCTTTTACTTCCATCGCTAAAGCGATACCCTTTTGAGCCTGGCTCATAGCCCACAAATCTGAGCTTTCTAGCCTTTTGTTGTCCCTTTCTTCTGATTGCCTTTGGAATATGTACCCATGCAGTACTTCCAAATATTTTTAAATGTGCTAGAGAAGGCTTTCTCCCATATAACATTGCATATGGAGTATTATTGATGGATGAACTCCACAGCCTATTTACTAAATAATTGGCAGTCAGTATGGCTTCACCCCAATATGACCTGCTCATACCAGAATCCTCCAGTAATGAGTCTTTCATTGTTTGCAAAACACCATTCCTCTTTTCAGCCACTCCGTTCTCTCCCGGTGTGTAAGGATTTGTGCGCCTGTGTCTTATTCCCAATTGTCTCAACCATTGTTGAAAATTTGTTGACATTAATTCAGAACCTCTGTCAGTTTGCAACTGACATACCTGTTGTTTGTACCTTCTCTCTACAAAGCTTAACCATTGCTTAAATTGCTGTAGCACCTCTGTTTTACTCTTAAGTAAGTAGCAAAACCCAAACCTGCTGTAGTCATCCACAATGACCAGCGCATACTTTGCTCCTCCCAAACTGGCTTGCATAGGCCCAATTAAATCAGCATGAACCAGTTCTAGAGCTTTTGTGGTTTGTCTTGTGCTAAACTTGCTCACTGGGAATGCTTTGGATTTCGATGCTTTGCATACTGCACAATCCAAATATGCCTTACATCCCTTCAAATCTAATCCTTCTGCAAATTCTTTCATTTGTTGAACAACCTTAAAATTAGCATGACCAAGTCGTCTGTGCAGAAGATGAACACATGAATTGTGTTCTGTTACATTTTTAAATATCTGGGAACAATGTGGGACCTTTTGTCCCTGCAATACATAAAGATTATCCTCTTTTATGCCCTGTGCACAAACATTCCCATTTCTTTGGATGATACACTTCCCATTTACAAATGTGGTTTCATAACCTTGCTTGTCTAAACTAGACACACTTAACAAATTATGCTCCATTTCAGGTACATATAACACATCAGTAAACCTGGATTCCAAATATGGAATTTGCACATCGCCTCTTCCAATGATTTTAGCCTTTTGACCATTGGCTAAGGCCACTTCTTCATGGTTTCCTGGGAAAAACCTGGAAAATAAGTCAGAATTATTAACAATTGTTTGACTAGCCCCACTGTCAATCAACCATTTGTCTCTATTGTTATTATAACAAACTTTTGCAACTGCAATCTGTCCTTGCAAATAATGTCTCTTGTCTTGCATATTTCTTCTCTGTGTACAGCTTTTCTGCAGATGATTGGTTTCTCCACAAATGAAACATGCTTTCTTATCTTGCTTGCAGAATTGTGGCTGTGTAACTTGATCTCTCCTGCCTCTGCTCTCCTCATCTCTGCAGACACCTCGGCTGTTGCTAGAGATAGGCAGCCTGTGGAAAATTTTGCTGGAGACTTGCTGTAAGTTTCCACTGTACTCCTTGTTGGGCCCCCGCCTGTGGAATTTTCCATCAGCATGGCTGAAAAGCCTTTTCTCATATTCATTCAATAAACACGATTTCAAAGCCTCCAAATTCAAATCTGCTTCTGGCTTACTTTCAAAAATAGCTGACACAGTCTCCCAGCTCTGATCCAAACTATTTAACACTAATAAAACTTTCTGGGACTCTGGAAACTTTACTCCACGTTGCTCCAATTCTAGAAAATTAGACTGCATTTTCATTAAATGATCTTCCATAGAATCTCCTGGCTGCATAATGGCTCTGAAAAGCTTTCTCGAAAGTTGGACCACATTACACGCAGAAACATTGACATGTACTGCTTTCAATTTCTGCCATATTTCTTTTGCAGACTTTAATTCAGCTACATTTAAGAATTGATCATCCCCCAGACTTAAGAGAAGATAAGCCATAGCTTTGTCATGAGCCTTTTGATCTGCTGCTCCAAGCACTTGCGGGGGGTCTGCTACGATGTCCCATAATTCTTTTGCTTTCAAAAAACATTCCATTTTTGCAGCCCAAATTAAATAATTTTTCTTCCCCAATTTGGGTATTGGACTGTCTTTAAATTCCATAGCAGCAGCCATCCTGCTTTATTTTTCTTCTCTGCCTGTTCCTTTAACAACACAGACAGCTTCTTATCAGCTTTAAATTACAATGCAGTTTTTATTTTACTTCTTGAGCGATTCCTGGGCCCATAACCTGTCAGAGTTACGCAATAAATCAGAAGCTTCAAAAGATAACTGCATTTTGCTGATTCAAATAACTTCTTTATAAGTAGAATAAAACATTAACAATACCACACTTTGTTTCAGATCACATGTTGAGATGTTTTCACAGCAAGCTTTAATGGTGGACTGAGTAAACCACGCCCTTCTTCTTACTAAGTTTCTGGACATGCTCAATTAACACTTCAGCCCGATTGGCTGACTCAATCACATGGCTCTCCCAGTCATGAATATTCCAACAGTTATTCATATGTACATCCTTGAACCTAGTATCATTGTTGCCTCACAGTGCTACACTGAGTAGGAAAGCCTCTCTTCCCAAAATAAAATATTCTTCATGCTTAATATTTAAAAGAGGCAGAATAGAATATTTCCCCTAAAGGAGAACAGGAGAAACATCTTCCTAAAGACAGAAAGCAGCCCCAGTCTTCCTGTTGTAGGAATACAGACTAAAGCAGAAACCTAAAGAGGCTAGTCTTTAGGAATGGATATTTTGTATCCATTCAGAAAGCTAAGCCATTCTATTCATAAACAAAGAACAGCCAGAAACTCCAAATAAGCAACACAATAGGCAAGGAGCTGAAATTGACAAGATTAGTTCAGACAAACAAAAGACTTAGGATTTGCATTTCCTGTTTTGTCAATAGAGCTAGCCCTGACCCCTTACATGATCAGGAACAGGCATCACAACGCCCCAGCCCCAAAGAATGTATAAAAGCCCACCTAATCTCAAGTCCATTTTGCCAGTTTCCAGCTACCAAATAAATGGAGACCTCCTTTCCAATTGCAATTGCTTTCAGTTCATTTCTTCTGCATCTTTCTCCCAGCTTAGAATGAGAACTGGACCAGATTTTTCTTCAACAATTGCAACATTTAAAACTTGCGGGGGTGGGATCAGAAATACAAGAATACTTTGCTACAACATGACACCAGACCTCAGTTCTCACAAGTCATCCAAAAAACAATTGCAACTTATCAATTACTGTCTTATCATATCTTCCATTGTCCAAATTTGACATCATATGACTTCTACCTATTCTCAAAATTGAAATAATACCTTCATGACTGTCTGCCTGAGTCAAATGAAGAGGTAGAAAGGACTATCAGAACTCATTTGAAGAGATAACCTGTAGAGTTCTTTTATGTAGGAAACTTGCCGATGTAGAACTGTATAATGAATTATTATGATTATTATGCGGAGGAGTAAAAGCAGATAAGAAAGATACTTCAAGGCTTATTCCCCTATTTTCTGTATTAAAAAGATCCCATCTACATACTACTAAAACTCTTATGCCTATTTGATTATTTGTGTCAGAACCAGAAGCAACACAAAGAGCTGATCAGAGCTTTATTGCTGTTTGCCTATAGACTATAATCTATAATCTCACCAGACTACTAAATAAATACTGCAGTTTCATGGAGTATCTCAGCCACTTCCTCCCCACAAGTAATTCTAGGCTTTTCAGTCATTTCACTCTTCACCTCAACTGGGCATCAGAGTCCACCATTATTTGTAATCTTCAATTGGGTGAAACAAAGTATCATACGGCAACAATTTTTGAATCTAACACACTTCAAATAGATCCTTATATAATACCTCAAAATGTCTATAATTCCCATGTGATTGAAATTTGGCAAAGTTGGTGGCTGTTCCAGTGCTGCTACATTTCTGTGCAGTGACAGTCAATTGCAGTAATGAGATCACCATTTTCAACGCTCTCTGCCACCTTCCTACAAGGAAGCAGGAGGCTGGCAGGATGCCATCCCCACTTCCAATTGCAGGTCATTCTTTTTCTCTGTTTAGGTATGGAAGTATCTCTGAAACAATGATCCAATGGCTCACAAGCAAATTATGGCGGTAAAGGTATGACTTTTCATTCAACCTTTATAAATATAATTTATATTTTATCCAAAACTAGTTAAGTTTCGAAGTCATTATTAAATCAATTGGTTTGGTTGAGCTTATATTGGCAAGCCAAATGCATATTTTGAAGTGTTTAGATGGCCTTAATGAAACGCTGTAATAGGGAAATATTTTAATACTACGATACATCAATATTAATTAAGGAATTAACTCTGCTTGGGCACCCTTTGGCACTAACTGTCTATGCCATTCAGCATTTAATATTCTCTGCTTGGCTTGCTACTCTTTCTGCCACATGAATTAAAGAAAGTTAAGGTGAGTTCTTTTTGTCAGTTGTCTCCTTTTGGGCAATGAATGCATAGTTTTTAACCTCAGAGCTCAACTATCAAAGGAGACTGACGCATAGAGAGCAATGCCTGCCCAGCTGAATCACATCAAATTAAAACCAGTCTGCAAAGAAATGAAATGTCAAAGCACTACAGCTATTGATTGACTATTTAATACATCAACATGGTGGAATCTTAATTAATAACTAAGGCTGCCTGAGAACAGAGAACAGCTTACCTCTTTTATTAGCTATCCCTTTATTGCTTTCCTTCTATCCATTTCTCCTCAAGTCATAATTATGGTAAGTTGCATTTATTCATTTGAAATTCCATCTCCATCCATCAGATTCTGTGCCTAAATCAAATTCGAGCATTGTAAAAATGTGTCCAGAATGACTACAATTTCTGCTTTTAATTCAGAGCATAATCTATTATAAAACATTTTTTGCGTAAACTTTTTTATAATAAATTAGTGATATTCATAAGGCATTTTGATATTGTTGGCTTTTTCAACTATATTAACAGCATAAAGTAAGACCATCTTTCTGAGTGCTTCCCAAATTGTGGACGCATCTATGCAATTTCCTTGATAGAAGTTTGTAATTCTCTCTCTTTTTCCTCTGTCTATTTTTATTTTAATCAAAACAGGATTAAAATACAAAAATCCAAAAAAGGACAAAAAAGAAAAATATTATCCCTCCTAATTGAATACTGATTAATACATTACTAAGACATTGGTTTCCACCCTTTGTACCCCCATTTATAAATTAATAAATCTATTTGTAAGTTATCAATCTGTCTTCTATATATTACATTAGTTACAAAATAGTTAACAGGAAAAATAATAACATTAAAACAAAACAAAATTAAGATTTCAAAATTCTATGTTAACAAACATTTACTGTAATCCATTCATAAAAGTTTACCATGGCAACTTATCTATCCCAAATCATCCCAAAAGTTAAAAATAATTTATCATCAATCAAATATCCATGTTTGTTTCTTAATATCATATCTTATCAATTGTTCTCTAATTAAATATAATGGATTCAGTCTCCACAATAAATCTATCTTCCCATCAAAGTCCAAATAGAAATGGTTTCCAGTTAGATGTTATAAATCCATCCAGTCTCAAATAGAATTTGTCACTTCCCCATTCAATCAGAGTCTAAATATTGTAGGGATATGCAGGCTAAAACTCAGAGAAACAGATGGAATCCACTCAAGTAGTTCTCCAGTCGTAAGAACATTTCTTTGGTCTAGAATTGGATCAAAGTCTTTTTGTATCTTTATCCAGAGTAAGATATCATTACCATCTCATCAAGCTTTCTAGAGAGACTTTCAACTAGAAGCGGCATACTACTCAATAGTCTCTTCTTAGGTTTGAGCCATAGTTCAACCATTCCTTATTCTGTGAAACTAGATCAGGGAACAAAGAACACTGAAGCAGAAGGAAACCAAAGGGGTGTTTTCTAAATGTTTCTGCATATTTCAATCCAAGGTTAAAATAAAATAAAAAAAATAAAAAAATAAACTCCAAATATTCTATTTTTGAAAATTTAAAAAGTACAGACATCTTGTGGTTAGAGTCCAATATTGAAATAAATCAAATGAAAGCTCTTCATTCTCCAAAGGTATGCTGTGCTTCCTTTTGGAAGTTACTCAAACAACATATATCAAAAGTGGGGGAAAGAGAGAGAAAATAGAGTTTATCAAGGGTTGAAATAAATCAGCATTCAACCACTGATTAACATTTAAAGCAGAAAAACAAAATAAAACAATACAATTAAAAAGTGAAGTTAAGAACCCAGGCATGCTTAACAAAAATGCTGAAAGAAAAATGTATTTGCCCAGTGATTTTTCAATCACTTCCTGAGGCAATTAGAATCTTCAAGACTCCCCTTCCCAACTGGATCCAAAAGTCTTCTTGGGTCATTCCTAAGTACTGCCATTCAAATCCAGGGAGCAGTATTGCCAGAGAATCAGCTTTGGCAGTAAAATTAGCAGTTCATTGGTAAGAGAAAAGAAAAGCTCTTACCATGCAGCAGTACTGTTGTAGAGGAGTAGTTTGTAATTCTCTTGATCAAAAATGTGTTTTGATTTCCTGACATTGTGTCATCTAGGTATTAACCAATTCTGACAATTCTGATAAAATGATATAAATGCTGCTACATAGATCAGCATGATATTTTTGTTGATTTAAATGAATTAAAACTTCATTTACCAGAAAAATGTTAGTGTTTAAAAAGTATCTGAGTATCTTCATGTTCAATTTGACCCTTCTATAATAGTGGTACAGTAAAGAATATGCAAAGTCATTAATAAATAGAGTATAAATATGGCAAGAAATGCCTCTCTGCCTCTAGTACAATATAATTGTTATGACAATCATGGACATGGCTATTGGAGTACCAATACCAGACAATCTATGCCATAGCATCTTGTAGTTAAAAATAAGCAGGATTATTTATTTATTTATTTATTTATTATGGTGTTCTTATATGCCGCCCAACTCCCGAAGGACTCAGGGCGGCGTACAACAGAAAAAAATACAAGACACCAATTCATAAATAACACATTAAAATGAGATATATAAAAATTAAAAAACACAATATTTAAAATCATCCAATACCCATTCAATAACCATACATACTTGGGGTGAGCTTGAGTGGATTAAGCTCTACCCCCAGCCTGCAGGAAAAGCCATGTCTTGACAGCTTTTCGGAAGGCCAGCAGAGTGGGGATAGTTCGGGTCTCTGGGGGAAGTTGGTTCCAGAGTGCGGGGCCTGCCACAGAGAAGGCTCTCCCCCTAGGGCCCGCCAGGCGGCATTGCTTGGCCGACGGGACCTGGAGGAGGCCAACTCTGTGGGCCCTAACTGGTCGAAAGGAAGTATGAGGCAGAATGCGGTCCCGGAGATAACCTGGTCCTAAGCCATGAAGGGCTTTAAAGATGGTGATCAACACCTTGAATTGGACCCGGAGACCGATGGGCAGCCAATGCAGCTGGCGGAGTATAGGTGTCACGTGGGTGTACCTTGCACACCCACCACAGCACGCGCAGCCGCATTTTGCACCAGCTGAAGTCTCCGGATACTCTTCAAGGGTAGCCCCATGTAGAGCGCGTTGCAGTAGTCCAAGCGCGAGGTGACAAGGGCATGAGTGACCGTGAGTAGAGCCTCCTTCTCCAAGTATGGCCGCAACTGGTGCACCAGGCGAACCTGTGCAAAGGCCCCCCTAGCCACAGCAGAAAGATGGTGATCCAATTTTAGCTGTGGATCTAGGAGGACCCCCAAGTTGCGGACCTGATCCGAGGGAGTCAGTTTTGCTCCCTCGAACACCAAGGAGGGACAGTTGACATAGTCCTTAGGAGGCAGTATCCAAAGCCACTCAGTCTTGTCGGGATTAAGTCTGAGTCTGTTCCTCCCCATCCAGATCCTAATGTCGTCCAGGCACCAGCACATTACATCAACTGCCTCCCTGAAGTCAGACGGGGTGGTGATGTACAGCTGGGTGTCATCAGCGTACTGGTGGATATCAGGGTTCCAAATAGCATCGAAAATTAAATCAGAGTCGGAGGCAAAGAATTCCTCAAAGTTCCAATTTATTAGCAGAGCATGTTGCCACACCTGGGAGAAACCCGAATCTGAAGTCCCAGGGGTTTCTCCACCCAGTTGAAAGTTCAAGCCCTTGTCCCCATGCCCCCAAGTCCATCATGTTGATCAATCTTCATCTGCCAAGTTGGCAGCAACTCCCATCTCCTTCCGTGCAGGTGTAGAAGTGCAGAACAAAGGATGACCTTGACAATCTAGAAGGAATTTGTTATGGCTACGTGCAGGCATCCCTCATGCAATTACCCCTCCCAAATTCCCACAGCTAAGAATACTTTTTAAAATAGTGTAAAGTGTGGCAGGCCAAAGACCCCAACTAAAATGGCTTCGGCCTGACACAGGACTTATTGCCTTGAATTCCTCAATTTTCTGCTTCAATCAACCCATCAACACATTTAATGGTAATTCCATTGAAATTGTAAAAATGTACTACCTGAAATGCAGAGATATTACAATAAACAGCATTAGTGTGTTTCAAATTAATCTATGGGAATTATGCAGTCATATAAAATTAGGTGGTTTTAAAAATATAATAAACAAAAATGAGAAACTGCTGTGGAAACAGTATTAACAGCTTCCAAATGACAGAAATATTATGTATTTTAATCCATAAACCTGAGGAATGGAATTATAGATTAATTTGGACCAAAAAAAAAATGACCAAAAGCCAGAATCCACCAAGACAATTCCTATTCACTTTTTTATGTTTTATGCCGATGTTTAGTCTTTACATCTTGCTTTTATACATCTGTTTTTATACTTTTCAGATTAACTTCTCTTTGATTCATGATTTACATGCTATCTTCATTCAAATAAAACTTGCTTTGCACAATGCTAGGCTCATTCTAAAACCTACTGTTTTCTTGTAAAAATAACATGTATTTATTATTGTATGATCTATAAACTGCCTCACTCTAGATGACTTTGGCCAAGGATTCCTAAATCTTTTGTTTTTGTTATCACTCCTCACTTTACTGTAATATGAATGTACATACTACCCTTAAAAATACAAATACTGAAAGAAATACAAATGAACAATGAAAACAATATTATGAAACTTTCAGGTAGATTTCAAGTAGATTTATTGTACTGTATTGAGGTTGTCTCAATATCCTTGCTTTCAGTCTTTCTATTATTATTCCACGTTGTTTCACTTGCCCTATTCGGAATGTATTTTAGACAATATAGTCTCAAAGGAATGGTTCTAAATGTGTGTTTCATAATCTATTTGTTTAATTTTTCAAGCCATAAAAATACCAATTAAAAGCTCTTATGCCTGTCTCAGAAAATGATCAGAATTATAAACAGATTGTCTCTAGCTATAAACAATTGTTCTTTAAAAATGTGGGGGCATATTCAAAGTTGGACAATAAATACAAACTCATATGAGTAAAATTTTTAATGTATTTATGAGAGTGCCATAAGCTTCCCTGAGAAGGCAGAGCTGGTACTTCTGAATAAAATCTGCAATTATTTAAAAAAGGATCATCTGAACTATTTAACAACAATGTCACAATGATGCAAATTTTTATACATGACAGAACAGAAGACAACATTAGTTATATTTATCCCATTCTCTCCATGATTACAATGTAGTACAGGCTAAGTTTATTTCATGAGAGAAGTATTTATTAAGTACAATAGTTTTCAACATATTAAAATCTAAGTATGAGACAACCAGAAAATGGTCTGGTCCATGCACAAGCACAGATACACAAACACATGCACACAGAATGAGTATATGTATATACATCCAATAAAATACCTTTTTTCTGTATTCTGAGATAAATTCTGAGATAAAATCCATTTTCAAGTTAACATACCAATCCTTTTTTCCAACATTTCTACTGCAATCTAATAGTTTGCCTTTTGGACCAGTACAATTATATCATTTTTTCTTTATGAGTATGTTGTGGCAGGTCTAGCATTGATAGACAAAGTTCATGTAATGAAGTCTGTAATCTGAAGATTATATATTTATATAGATACACACAAGTATATATATATATATATATATATATATATATATATATATATATATATATATATGTATGTATGTATGTATGTATGTATGTATGTATGTATGTATGTATGTATGTATGTATGAATGAATGTATGTATGTATGTATGTGTATGTGTATGTGTATATGTATATGTATATGTATATGTATATGTATATGTATATGTATATGTATGTATGTAACATTTTTTGCTGATAAATGAAAATATATAATATATAAAATTCTTGCGGGTTTTTTAGTGTTACATGTGCAGAACCTATTCAGAGGGAAAAACTGAATGATAATAAAACAGAGGTGGTGGAAAAAATAAAAATTAGAAGTCCTTGTTTTTCTGAATATATATATTATTTTCTTATATTTAAAGATGATAAAAAAGGAAACATTTTCTAATGGAAATTGAAATGGGGGAAGCATAGGGAATACTTGCCAGTGTAGCTTAGTGGGGGGGGGGGAAATGTTGAACTCGAAAGGAGGTTATATCCACTTAATTTTAAGAAATGCTATTATGAAAGGAGCTAAATACATCAGTTTTACATTTGTGAAGGCTTTCTAATACACTATAATGCATTTTCTTCTTTGGGGGTATGCTCATTGTCCGTCTGTCTCTTTGTCTATTTAGCCTTATATCATCTATCAAACAATAAGTCCTTAAATAAGGAACAAGGCATATAAGGCATGGATGCACTAAAAACATAGTGGAAAAAAAGTATTTGCACATTCTAAAGGTCCCTAATCAGCAGAAAAGGGGTGTTGGGTACTCATTTTGTCCAGACTTTCAAAGAAAGGGAAGCAGGCACATTTTTGAAATATATTTGACCTGCAGGATCATTCTTCAGAGAGAGAAGATGGGCACTTTGTGTGCTTATTGTATTGGTAAATTTATTTTGGGTCGTTTGCTGGGTGACTATTTAGACATACCCCTCATTGTGTAATAATGATACCCAAAACAATAATAAGCTGAATTTATGGAACAAAATGTTTTCAAAGAAATCGTTTAAAAATATATTAAAAGCAATTCATAACTTGGGAGTATGAGAGATTAACATATTCAGGTAACATTTAAATTCAATTTAGGATTATATGAAGCAGATCATAGGATATCTATTTCCAGTTAGATGTGTTTGGGAGACTGGCATGACATTTTAAGTTAATATTAGTGTTCTTTTGGTTGTGACTTGATATGCCTTTAAAACAGCAGACCAAGAAAGACAAGCATTTGAAATAGCCATCTCCTAAAGTCCAAGCAGAAATTTCCAATCACTGACTCTGTCTAGCATCACTGTGCTCAAACTGTCCAAGTGTGCATCTTGTAAACTAAGGTCTTATCTGCTCTGAGAAAACTAGCTTTATATCACAGGCAACCCAGTAACCTCAGCAACTGAAGAAAAACACATGCTGCCAATAGATTAGAAGACTGTGATTTTTCCATGTGTATCCATGCAGGTATTTCTTTGTATGTGTACACACATATGCATGCACATGCACGCACATACACAACTCATTCTGTGGTTCAGATAATCCAATTAAAAGAGTTTCTTAAAATTTTTATTCTTAAAAATAAAAAGGGAGGGGGAGATGGAAAGAACAATTTGTAGGTATACATTTCTTTTTTGTGTGTATGTTTTTTATTTTATTTTTATATATACATTGACATCAACACATGAACAGTGTGGCATCTGGGTATCATTCATTTTGATACAAATAACAATACTAATATCAATAATATTTGTAACATTAATTAAGCTTACATACTCCTAGTATTAATACTCCTATTTGTATTAAGATATAAACCTCCATTATTTAATTATTCAATATTTCAATGTATCATTCTAATGCCAATTACAATATTGTTTAAGCATGCATAATAATATTTTCAACCTCTAATCTTTCCATTTAATTCTTTAAATTATTCTATTTAATCAGGCCATCCTTACTAATCTTAGTGTAGTATACATATTGTATTAAAATCTAATTCCCTTACTCCATCTTGACAACACCATATTATTTTAACCTATTAAATCCATCTTTCAACTTCTAATCTTCCATCTATTTCAATTCAATTTAATTCAAATCTTGATTGTCAGAGTACAACATGTGTACAATTTATTACTTTTATAATATGTATATCTTTTATTTCTACTTCTACTCTAACTTTTAATCAGGCCCCCATTATATTAAAGAAGGAAGGAAAAAACACACCAAGAAATAACATTTCCTTTCTATCTATCATCTCTTGTCTGTTTTAATAATTCAATTCTTGTTTGTTTTTTTGGCACACCTCCCATACTCCTCTCTTGGATCTTTGTCTCTATCTACCTCTGCATTTTTGCTGTTTAGTCTAAGTATTCCTCCCATCTCTATCCTCTTATACTGGCAAGCCTCCAGGGTATCTGCCCAAACCCCTATCTCTTTTTCAATGGTATTTTCCCATTCCATTTTAAAATCTCTTTTCCCTGATTTGTTTCATTAATCATTATGGTCTTTATTATCTTCTCTTCTTGTTTTGCTTGTTGATTTATCTGTTCTGTCTTTTCTTCCATTCTTTTCATTGTCTCCTCCATCTCCTGGGCATCTTGGTCTTTATTCATTGCCCCTTGTATAATATTTTCTATTTTCCCATCTATGCTTTGCATTAAATTGTTTATCTCCCTAAAGTTCTTTGTCATAGAGTCCTTAATGCTTTTGAACATCAACAATATTTCTTTTGCACTTCCACTCAATTCTCCCATATGGAGTAGCTTGTCTTATTTTAATAAGAACCCCTTTTACTCAATAGTTCAACAACCATATATTCAGGCCTAATGTTGCTCCTCAAAGTATACTCTAGTCACAGTTCTTTAATATCCCAGGGTTATTCAATCAGACGTTCAGGTAATCCAGTATCTCCTTATGTCCCCTCTATAAATTTAATAGCATTCAAAAATTGCTTTACTTAGGTATCTTCCTTGTTCTCACCATTGAACCTCCCATAGTCATAAGGTAGATAGAATAGTAAATATCACCACAGTTCTCCAAATAAATTTTGTTTACTTTTCTAATCAAAATTTTTCCCAGGGTTGTAGAGTATGATATATTTTCTTTCATCAGTAGATGGCACTCTCAGGTTAGGTTTCAGCGTTGTTTCAGTTCTAACAGCTATTAAATCCAATTAAAATTTGATTTATAAGAGCAAAGTCAATTATTAAAGTAGATAGATCCAGCATTATGTGATGCCTCTCCAAAACAACACCTACCCAATTTAGCCATTCAATTTTCTGTGCTTTTAAATTTTTAACTTTAGTTCTTTTCTTTCAGGTCTGTAGTTTTTCTTTATGCATGTGATTATTAGCTGCTTTAATAGTTAAGAGTCTCTTTCAGATTTTCTCCCTCTTTTCTTTTTAAGGTTAGGTTTTGAGGAATCATCTCACCCAGTTGCATTCACTGTTCATTTACACCGCTCCTGCACTTTCTTTGTTGCCACAGCTGTCCCAGCTTCATGGCAGCCATTTTTGGCTGCCTCTTCTCATCGTGAAGGAGAGGGGGGGAAAACCCTGAAACAAGTGGGAGAGATTGGGCCCTCTGTGACCTGCAGGGCACCTCTCTTTTCTTCACCACCCCTCCAGGGTGGCTTTAGCTCCTTTCGGAGCCTTCTAATGTGGAAAACTCGGTGTGGGAGCATGTCCGCTCCTCACGTCCGATATTGCCGCAACGTTAGCCAGAAGTCTTAGCTATACATTTCTGATCCTAGCTATTGACTTAGATTATTGACTTATTACTATCCATTTCTCTTCCTTTCTAGGAAGATTACACAAAAATGGAAAAAAAGTTAACTAGGAAAAATATAAATATAACTGAAATTGATTGAGTAGATTATAACATTTCTAGGAAGAAATGGAGCTTATCTAAGTGTCAGTTGCTCAAAAGATTTTCTTGTAAGAAAGCCTCACTTCCAACCACCATAGCTGTGCAGCAAAGACTCTTAGAATGCCATTTCTTGTATATTGCACTTCTATAACTACTTTGGTCATAAAAATTTCTATATACCCTGTTTCCCCCAAAATAAGACATCCCCTGATAATAAGCCCAATCAGGCTTTTGAATGCAAGGCAATAAGGCCAAGTGCTTATTTCAGGATTCAAAAAAATATAAGACAGGGTCTTATTTTTGGGAAAACATGGTACAAAAACAATATGCTATTGTTTTACCCTGCTCATTCAAACCTCCACCCCAAAACTCCTGAGCATATTACCAACATGCGATATGAATTGGTTTTACTTTATACTGTTTCTCAGAGTGGCTAGCAAATGCATCATTTATTATTCTATCTATCTGTATATTAATTGGTGGCTGAAAAGCTTATATAATCTGGAAACCCAACCATTATTTATTCGACTTTTACAGCTCCTACTTCCAAGTCAAGATTTTGTCCAATTTTGATATGTCCAGCTTCCCTAGCTGCCTGAACTCTTTCTTTTTCTAAAATAAATCCATTGTTCAAGATATTACAAGAAAATTATCCTCAGGTGTTTATGTCTGCATTACCTTTATGTCTGCTTTACCTAACAATGTTCACTTAACTTGCTGGATTCAGTGGTGTATTAACCATTAAGCACGTGCTTAGGGCATCAGGCCCAAAGGGGGCACCACAAAGTTGAGAAAGAAAGAAAAAACTCCAGCATGTACAACAGTATGTACAAAGGAGGGGGGCACCAAGATTTGTCAGTGCTTAGGGCACCAGTGAGCCTTAATCCGCCACTGACTGGATTATACTTGTTTGCCTTCTCTTTGTCATTTATAATCTAATAATATTTTGACAACAGTATGAAAAGAAAATGCTTGAAAAATATGCCTACAGTTTTATATTATAAAATTTTCCAGTTAATCTGTGAATTTACTTAGTAACAATTGTTTATCCTACTAGTTTAAGAAAAAAGTACTGGCAAGAGGCAACTTGGAGAAAATGAAAATGGGATAAATCTACTGAATTAAAGGGAAAATATAGTATAATATTTATCAAATTTATTCAGGAAATCTTATCTTCTAATGTGTCTGGGACTTAAACAGATGCAATACTTAATGCTATAAATTAATGGAACTTTGAAAATCACTTTTAGTTATTTCCATGTAAACATACCTAGGCTTATGTTAAATTGTTGTGTGTGGTTAAGCTATCCATAGGTATAATAGATTTGAGATACTGAAAAAAACTTAGAACAATGTTTCTTAACCTTGGCAGCTTTAATGTGTATGGACTTCAATTCCCAGAATTCCTGCTGGCTAGGGGAATTCTGGAAGTTGAAGTCCACACATCTTAAAATTGCAGAGTTGGAGAAACTGATTTAGAGAGACAAAGTGTTATAACACCATCTTGAAAGAGGATGGTAGTCAAGAAATATTCATTAACAATTGTAATATGTATATACATATAGAATATAAATAATAATATTCAATCTTATTTTTTAAATATACAAACTTAAGTTTCAAAATGCACATATGTGTAGGTACAATAAATAGTCTTTAAACAAAAATTCTTTTCTCATTGTCCTGTTGTTTTCTTCCAGAGCAGGGGTGTCAAACTGGCGGCCCATGGGCTGGATGCATCATGCGCAGGCCACGCCCACCCCAGCTCTGTAAAGGGGAAAAACAATGCGATAAATCACGTGACGGCAATGTGACGCTGCAACTTTCACACTTGCATTCTAGAGCCCAAACTCAATATCTTTCCACTTCAAGTGACTGGAAAAATGCTGAATCTTTGCACAGCTAGATATATTTTAAAAAGAAAGAAAGAAAAAATCGCAGAGGAATGACCACAATAACCATTCACCTCAGTGTTTCTATCTCAATTTCTACCTGAGTTTCTATTTTCTGGCTATAGTGCATAGCCAAAATTGTCTGAATGTGTCTGAAATGACAAAACAAAGAAAGCACTATAAAACTGCGGCAAGAAAATTTATAATGAATCATATTTCTAAAAGTGGCAGGGTGGGGAGAGGAATAGTTTCTGGCCCATTTTGATGATGGGCACCTAAGCCACACAAAAATGCCTTACATTATTGCCTGGAAGATATCTTGTTTAGTTCATTTAATTCTGATTCAATTTGACCCCTTTATAGAGAAAGCCTAGAAAAATGAAAAATTGGGAAAGAAAAAAGCTTTCTTAGAAAAGTTTATTATGGATTTCCTCTGCATGATTCATCTGTCTCATGCAAAGTAAGTTTGAAAAAGCTATTGATTCAGAGGGAGGATATTTCTACATATTACGAAAATTCACAGTCAACAATTAAATGAATTGCACAAGACGATATGCCTACACTCACAAAGCTAATGTGTGTAAGCAGGCAAGCAGTTGAGTCACCCTATGATGCTGATCTCCAACATTATTTGCAGATTATAACCCACTAAGTTTACAGCATATTTACTGAATGTTCATACCTTCAGGAAATACTCCCACATATAGTTCCTGTTGCTAAATCCTTGAACATTGTAGATTATTATGGAGAACCTTACGATACTCACATCAGGGATTATCTAGTAAAGTCCAGTTTCCTGCAGAGAATCCAACTATAAAATGATTCCTCTCCTCACTAGTGCTGTCTGTATTCTTTTTCCCTGAAAGTGCATGCATGACTTTGAGCAAGTTGGGCTTGTTACTTATAAGGGTTGAAATTGCTGAAACAAAGGTCCCTTGCGACAGAAAGTTTCAAGGCTAAAAAAAATAAAGTTGCCAAAGGCCATTGGCTTGAAAATATGGGAGAGACTCAAAATTTAAAAGCTGCTACTGACACATACTGTAAAGGGCAGGTTTCTAATATGCTGCTATATGCAGAATTGTTTCCTACCTTTGCAGTAAAACTACTTACCTAACCTTCTTGCATCTGCCTGGGAGTAGAGCTGAGGAGGAATATTTTATTGCTATATTGGCAAGAAGCCCTGATGAAAGGTGAGAACATATGCAAGATATCAGCAACCTCGCAAGCAGAGATTCACTTGGAAACAGAATCTGTGGGGGCCTTTTTTCTTAGAACATGTTACATTCTCCAGTTATGCTTTATCACTGCTTTACAAGAATTGAAAATACACTCAACATTTTACCTGCTTTTTAAAGGAAAATCCATAGAAGCCAGTTGCTTTTACAGCACTGGTCTTTACAGTCAGAAAGCTTTGATAATAATACTGCTTAAAGAATATCTATTGTTTTGTCATCTGCTATCTTCTGATATATGGTGGACTAAAAGCTATTCGCCACATATTCGCCACATATTCACCACACTAGCGATTCTTTTTAAGGTTTGAATGATGTATCTTGTGCTGATATTGGTACTGTAAATGCATAATTTTGGGGGAGATGTTTTTCAGATTTCTAAAGCTTTTTGTCACTGCAATGAGTTTTAATTTATCTGAATAAAGTTCTTATGCAGCACTCTTTTGTGCATTACAAGTTATTAATCTTGTAGTTGAGGACAAATTCTATGACTTGCTTTTTGATAAACTTAAATTTGCAATTTGGTGTTTATTATGCTGATGAAAATGTCCAGAAACAGTAGTTTGTTATTACAGGTGATCTTTGCTTACCAATCACAATTGGAACTATAAACTTCATTGCTAAACATCGCAGTAACTAAGTAAAAAATCATGGCATCATAATGGTTTACAATATCATTTCTCATTTGATTGTTAAGTGAAACACTGCAGTTAAGTTAAACATCATGTGACCATGACTTGCAGTTTTACTTCTGTGTTCTCCATTAATTTTGCTTGTTGCAAGCTGATTATTGGAAGGGCATGATTCACTGCCATTATTTTTCTGGTATTCCTATCCAGGGTTTTAATTTCTGCTTGAGTCTGTGATCTAATGACTGGAATTGCCCAGGTGTTGATTGCCTTGATGGCATTTCCTCTACAGACTTTTAGATCTTCTTGATGTATTCGCTTTTAACCCTTTTCTTGGCTTTAGCATGCTTTATGATGTCAGCTTGAAGGATGCCCATGTATTTGTAGCGATGATCTTCATCAAGACTAAATGTTATTAGTGAAGAGTATCTTGATATCTTCATTTTTCACTCTTTTCCCCCATTTGATGATGAGCGTGGCGTATTTGTCCAGTTCAAATTCCATTACAATGTCTTGGTTGTATATATAGACCATATTAAGCAGCGATTCTATTTCAGATACTGTTTTTCCATACAACTTCAGGTCATCCATATAAAGAAGGCAGGATAGTCTGGCAGATATTTTTGATGTTTGATAGCCATGGCCTGAGTTATTCAGTATTTTTGACAGGGGAATCAGTGCAACGACAAACAATAGAGGTGATAGTAGGTCTCCTTTAAGGATTCCTCTCTTGATGTTAACTTCTTCCATTCTATCACCCTTGATCAGCAACTGTATATTCCATTGTGCCATGATCTTTGCACAAAGCTTCTGATGTTTCTACTGACTCCAGTTATTTCTAGGTACTTGATTATCCAATCATGTGGCAAGGAATTGAATGCTTTCCCGTAATCAATCTATACTACATTCAAGTTGGTCTTATTTTTCTTGCAGTTTTCAGAATCATGTTGTCAGTTAGGAGTTGATATTTTGTTCCTCTGCTGTTTGGGCAGTTTTCTTACTGCTGAGGGGAAATAGCTTATTTTAAACTAGATGCTATTGGATTGCATCAGCTACCCACATCAGTTATTAATTTGAAAGTTGTTGGTAAGGTAATTGGCCTGTAATTGCCTGGTGTTGCCTCTTTTGCTGGAACTTTCACTATCAGGTAGGTTTTGCCTGATGTTAGCCATTCTTCATTTTCACCTCCTTGCAGTATATTGTTAACTACTTGGCAACAAGTGGGTGTAGATCAGTCAGATGTTTCAATCAAAATCCATGCAATTCATCTGTACCTGATGATGACCAATTCTTAATTTCCCTTGGCCTTTTCTCCTGTTCTGCCCATTTCTGCTGCTATTACAAGTTTTTCATTTCAGCTTTTTTTTATTCTTATCTACCTCCTTTAACCAAGATGAGCTGTCATAGTATTTCTTTGGATTTTTCCATAACTGATCCCCCCCAAACTGTATTGTTTCTTCTTTGTCGGATAGTGACTGATTCACTGCAGTCTCTTCACTCATGAATTGGTAGAAAAGGTTCTGATTAGGTTGAAATTGGAAATTTTGCCTATAATTTGAAATTTGAACTTCATATCTGATCTATTGTCCCAAAGGTGCTTTTTCAGGAGGCAACTCCCATATCTCTTATGGGAGAGATACTCTTTGTGTGACTCCTCTGATGAGGCCTGTCCAGTCAGTAGTAGTAGTAGTAGTTGTTGTTGTTGTTATTTATTAATTATTCTTAGCATATGATGTTGTTACATTAGCTTGGAGACCACAATGTTATTACCAGGGACGGGTTGCCTACTTACCGATACCTGTACACTGCACGCGCATCTCCACATTTTGTGCGCTCGCGCGCTCGCTATGTGTGTTCCCCCTTCTCGCGTGATTTCGGCAAGATTTTGCTTCTGCGCATGTGCGGAAGCAAAATCTTGCCAAAATCTCATGAGGGGACGCGCGTGCATGATTTCGGCGAGATTTTGCTTCTGTGCATGTGCAGAAGCAAAATCTCACCGAAATCTCACACGCATGCGCGTTCCCTCACAAGATTTCAGTGAGATTTTGCTTCCGTGCATGCGCAGAAGCAAAAAAGCCGAAAAATTCTTTAAAAACGATGGTGACGTGCGCGACTGTCCAGTGAAGACGGTACCAGAGCAGTCGTGTGCAAATTGCATAATCGGTGGGTCCCTACTGGAGCTGCGCACTGGATCGCACCAGTAGGAACTTACCCCTGGTTATTACAGAGTAGTAGTTTGGCTGCCAATTTACCAGCTTTGTTAAACAACACACTCACACACTTCCCAAGGTACACCAGAGGCAGGTAAGCTGGCTTCACACCAGAATGAAAGATGAGTGACTCTTCCTCCAGTGTCATTCAAAGTCCCCTCTCTCCCCAGAGCCTTCTTACAAATCAACTCTGCAACCAGGAAGCTTCAGAACTGACAGAAATATAACTGCTTGCACGGAACACCAACTTGTCTTCCCACCAAAGTGGTACCTATTTACCTATTTGCATAAAACATGCTTTTGAATTGTTAGGTGGACAGAACTGAGGCAAATAATAGGAGCTCCACCACACAATGCTAGGACTCAAACCGCTGGAGCAAAGACCACCTCCAGTGTCATGAAGCCACTGAGCTATCATGCCTCTTAAATTGATAGGAAGAGTATGATGATATCAAGCAACATCTTGATGAGTTCTATAGGCTGTAAGCTGGCATCTTGGAAAACTCAGGTATTACATTTGTAATATTTTTGAAGCAGTTTTAGCAAATGCTCTTCTGATTCACTGAGGTATAAGTAATAAACATGAATATTCTACTTCTATAAACTACTTTAATGAAATACAGTTCTAATCTTTCCATAGAGCTGATTTTTCTGGTCTGACCTAACCAGTGGAGCCAACATATTAATACATTTGTATATGTACATTGTTCAAAATTAAATCAATACAAACATGGTAGAAGAGGCTGAGGTGGTGCAGTGGTTAACGTGCAGCACTGCAGTTCAGCTGTTCAAATCTCACCAGCTCAAGGTTGACTCAGCCTTCCATCCTTCTGAGGTGGGTAAAATGAGGATCCAGATTGTTGGGGGCAATATGCTGAACTCTGTAAACCACTTAGAGAGGGCTGTAAAGCACTATGAAGCGGTATATAAGTCTAAGTCTATTGCTATTGCTAAATGTGCATAAAAATGATTCAGAAGAAATGCCTTGAACATTAGGTAAGTATGGCAATTCTCTGTTTCTTAAATTAGCCTAATAGTTATTCTGAGTGTTTCATTCATTCATTAAATTAATTAAAGAAGTCATATATGGAAAGTCTGAGAAAAGAGAGAATGCTTTAATTAAAGTAGAGAGATACTCTATTTCATGAAATTCAGAGCACAACTTTCAAATATTTTTTTGAGACATGAATACCTAAATTCCCCAAATGGAGGGGAACATGTTATATGTTGGTTGACTGAGCCTTCCATCCTTCCGAGGTGGGTAAAATGAGGACCAGATTGTTGGGGGCAATATGCTGAACTCTGTAAACCGCTTAGAGAGGGCTGTAAAGCACTATGAAGCGGTATATAAGTAAGTGCTATTGCTATTGCTATATTTTTTTATAAAGGCAAATATTTGTAGCTCAGAGTTGTTGTGTTTTCTGTTGCTAAGTGAGATGATGAATTTGTTATAAGAAATGGATAAGGATACTATGTCAACACTGAAAACATATTTTAAAATTCAGTGTATAAAAGGAAGACTTTCATTAAGACTTTGAAAAAATATTCTAGTAAGAATATTTTCATGTCCTTTGTATATTTTGAACTAACAATTCCATAATCCATGACCATTCATCACACCAACTTTGGTAAAGAGAACTGAACTGCAAAATATTAGAATGAAATATGTTATTTATTTCTAAATTAACTACTCAAAATCACTCATATGGATTAAATTTATGTTTTACCAACCAAGAAATAAAGGGAGACTAGTATAGATCTATTTCAAGCTACTGTATTTTTCGGAGTATAAGATGCACCTTTTTACCCCCCAAAAGAGGGTGAAAACTTGGGTGCATCTTATACACCAAATGTAGCCACACCTACCCGGCCACCCCCACTCTTTGGCCTCTGTCTTCCAGCAATTTACCTGTTTGCAGCAAAACAGGGAAGAGTCTGTAAAGCAGCAAGCAAGTCATTAGCAGCTTCCCAACCTACAGCTGATTTGCCATGTGCTAAACTGAAACTGAAACTGCAAAGAGCTAAATAGCTGGGAAAGACATGCAGATTTTTATTTTCTGCTGAACTGGATGCAAGGGGGTAAGTGAATAACTATTGTCTGTAAAATGTTCAAATTATTAGACTTATTTTTTAAAGACTGCTTTATTATTGTTCTAGCCAGGGGTCTCCAATCTTGGCAATTTTAAGACTTGTGGACTTCAGCTCCCAGAATTCCACAGCCAGCTTTGTTAGCTTTGCTGGCTGTGGAATTCTGGGAGTTGAAGTCCATAAGTCTTAAAGTTGCCAAGGTTGGAGACCCCTGTAAATCTAGACAACTTAACAAAATATAGAAGCTTTTTAAAATAAATGCTTTCTCTGAAGAGGCCCAGTGCTATTGTATCTTCTTTTAAATAATAGAGAATAATGTATACTTCCAGAAATTTTAATTAATTTTAACAGCTCTCCACAAGTATAGTCTGAAATGTAACAGTGTTCTGTTTAGTATTAGAGTTAAATCCTGACTTACCTTGGAGTAGATCTATTTAAATAATTGGGAGGAGTTAGTGTGACTACATTTAAGAAAACTTTCTGGCATAATGTACATTTCTCCAATTCTTTGCTATTTCTATGGGTCAGGCACACATGCACAGAAATACATAGCAAACAGTGTATATCATCTGTGCTGTTTGCTGTTTGGCAAATTGCTTGGAGGCAGAGGCCTTTTTTCCTTGTTTTCCTCCCCCAAAACTAACATGCATCTTATATTCCGGTGCGTCTTACCCTCCGAAAAATGCGGTATTTAGTTCTCATCAGCTAGGCGGAAAGGTGAAAATGGAAGTAGTATGCTCTATCACATAATTGAGTAGACCAGGTTGCACTGATAGGCTGGTCCCACCGGAGAAAAAACACTCATATGGATGTACATGTATAGGCATGTCACTAATCACATTCATATTGGTTTAATTTGTTTATTCCCATTCTAGTTAAGAAAAATAATCTCATATACGAATAGATTTTAGTCAACACAGAACAAACCTATATGCAGACATGTAGTCTCAAATCCCAAGGCTATAATTTGCTTTAGAGGTGACATAAATTGAGCAGCAAAGGATTCAGTTTCTGAATTAACATTGTATTTACACACACACACACACACACACACACACACACACACACACACACACGTGTGTGTGTGTGTGTGTGTGTGTGTGTGTGTGTGTGTGTGTGTATAATTAATTTGAGCAACACAACAAGGCTAGAATTGGAAGGGACATATTATGATGGACCCAAAGCAATATGGCTTTACTAAGGGCAGGTCATATCAAAGTAATCTGACTGACTTTTTCAATTATAACACAAATGTTTTCAATGAAGGTGCTGCTGTGGATATAGCCTATCTGGATTTTGGCAAAACCTTTTGTTCAGTTGGACATAATGAACTCATAAAAACATTTTACAAACTAGGGTTTAACCACCCTCATCACCTCTGCATTCTGATGGTGATCATTAAGTGAAATGTTCATTTTGCTTAATGAATGCTTCACTTGACAACTGAGATTCCAGACCCAAATTGAATTTACTTCTACAAAGTACCGAAGAGTTTGTGAGTCAGCAAGTTGTTATTTTTGAAGGTAAGGCAGCCAGGCTAAGGGAGAAAAGGATAGTAGAATTTGCCTGTCATGAAAAGTTAAGTAATTCCTATATGTCTAGCTAGGTCTTTTGAGGTCCATATTCTATTTGGTTTTAAAATATTGTACACATTTTAAAGTATTATATAAATGTTAAAAGACTATAATGTTACCTCCACTCATATTTAAATTTTAGTGTAGATAATGTATTTATTTTACATTTTAATATTAAGATGTATGTAGTATGTATGTATTGCTGTTACCCATATGGACTTATTCAATAACTAATTACTTACTCTATTTATTTATTTACTTATTTACATTTGATGCCTCTTCCCCCACCCGGTTGCTCAGAGCCTCTGATTTGAAAAGCATAAGCAAAAGTGAATGTAGATTTACTAATTTTCAAAGCCCCTATTTCATCCATACCATTGAATCCAAGCTTTATTCAATAACTTTTGGGAATTGCAGTACTGATTGTGGCATTAAAGCTTTTATCAATATTTTGTTTTCCCAGGAAGATCAAAGTAATATTTCAAAGTTCTTAATGTTTCAAAACAATGTAGCCAAAGCAGAGGAGGTGGTATTTAGGATTGAAAAGATTCAAACCATGATTTTTTAAAAGAAAGAAATAGGACCAACCAATTTTTTAGTAGATAATTGAAGCTATGGATGGAGGTTTATTTTCTTTTCCTTTTTCCTTTTTTTAAAGTCAGGTCTTTCTGTGAAGTAAAAAATCAGTTTCCTTTAAAATGTCTATTTTGTCCTTATCCTAGTTTATCATCACATCCTATTCCCTCATTTAATTCTAACAACTGCGCTAATCTGCTGATGAACAGGTTGATTGCTTTCTTATTTCATTTCTTTACATTGTCAGTGGGAGAAAATGGTTACTGGTTAAGTCATTCTTTTATTTTTCCATTTCCTCATCACTTTTGATTCCTGCTTTCTCTCTCTTTTCTTTCTTGGCCAGAAAATTGTTTACCCTGTGGAATTACAGCTTTTTGCTGTAATTCCACAGCAAACCCATTTTATCTCCCAACCCCATTTAATGTCTAGAAAGAAGCAAAATGCAGATGCTGTGTGTTTTGGCAGAATGCCTCCTCCTTTCTCTGGTGTTCAGGTTTGTGACAATTTACTCCCACTTACTTCAAGAGGGATTACAACTTAACACCAGGTGGACATGTTTTGTAGACAAGGAGGTTCATTATCATTTATCCTTTTGAAAAGCAATTGTTCAAGGTTAAATTGGAACTAAGCCTCGCAGTAGATCCTCTTCCTTGCTTTAATCAACTTTTTTCTATAATCTTTTTTTGTTTACTACTCCAAAATACTGGATGGTGTTTAATTTTAATTAGGTGACTCGCTCTGAGTTTTGCACGATCTAGGCATCACATTATGTAGTATTATCTCTCAAAAGGATCATGGCTAAAGGAGTGTCCAAGGTCAAGAATGCTGAGAGAGGTTGCACTAGGACCCTGGTGACAAACCTATGGCACGTTTGCCAAAGGCACCATGCAGAGCCCTCTCTGTGGACACACGCGCCATCGCCCCAGCCCTAGGTGGGTATCGGCAAGCTGCAGGCTCTTTCATCCATCTATTGCGGCTCCCTGTTGGGTGATCCCACAACTGGCTGGCCCTGCTTCTTGCCCTCTCCTCCCAGTCACCCCAAAGGAGTCTTTGAGGGCTGAACGCCAAGAGGCATGGATTTCCTACGCCTTCTGTGTTCCCACCCCACGCTGAAGCAAACCAAACAGGCTGGTGTCTCTCTGCTAAGTGGCCCCACTGAGCTCACTTCCAAACTCCACTGAGCATGGTTCCAAACATTTGGCTCGTGCATCCCTCCTGGCCAGCACCGCAAAGGCGGTGGGGAAGGTGCATGCCCTGCCTGCTCCACTCTCGCCAGCCAGTGGTGGGGCTCCATGCCTCCAAGAAGGGAGCTGTGCTGAGGCCATCCGGGCCCCTGCCTTGGGGGGAAGAGGGAAGGGGGATGTCTCCACAACAGGATCCAAGTTGGAGTTGCCTTATTTTGCATGGATCTCTAATGCTTGACTTTGCCTCCACTCCCTCTCCACTCCACAGCCCAAGTGGTTGGATTCACATGACACATGAAGCTGGGCAGGAGAGCACAGGTAGGTAGGTAGGTAGGTAGGTGGATGGATGGATGGATGGGGAGAGAGAGGGGAGGGGGGAAGAGATGAGAGACAGGGGGAGGGAAAGAGGAGAGAGAAATACAGAGAGGGAGGAAAGAGAAAGAAAGAGAGAGGGGGGGAGGGAAGGAGGGAAAGAGAGGGAGGGAGGGAGGGAGGGAGGGAGGGAGAGAGAGAGAGAAAGAAAGAGGGAGGGAAAGATAGAGAGGAAAAGGGAGAGAAACAGAGAGATGGAGAGGGAAAGAAAGAGAGAAAAACCCAGGGGAAAGAGAGAGGGAGGGAAAGAGAGAGAAAGAGGGGGGAGAGAGGTGGAGGGAAAGAGAGAAATGATATTACAAAAGTTTTTCTTTTTTATTGTTGCTAAACGTAATATTTCAAAAGCAGAAAAAATGAAGGGGCATAAAAGTTCATTTATCATATTGTTCTTAGAACAATTAGCTGAACTCTGCCTTGTTTATCATTATTTTAGGTAGTAAAACCTCATTATTCAGGTTAAATTGCTGTGTTTGCACTTTGCGATAAATAAGGGTTTTGGGTTGAAGTTTGGGCACTCAGTCTCTAAAAGGTTCGCCATCATTGCACTAGGCTATCTCCCCATCCATTCCCTATGTATTACAGGGGTTTCTCAACTCCTGTAATACATAGTATAATTTAATTTGCACTCTGCTATCATATTGGAGGGCAGTGAATTATGCAGAATAATATATCACTTACACCAGAACATGAAGTGAATAGAATTGGAGAAACTGGGTAAGGAGTGGGATAATAGTATACGGTAGCAGCCTGTGACATTCATTTCTATTTATAAGTATCATTTGGAAATTATATCAGGAGCAAAAAGGAAGTGAGATATTTTAATACATTTTACCCCAACTGAAGTGAATAATCACAGATGAAAAAAGCCCTCTAACTTTTATGAAAGATGTATCAGTTTGTACACTAAATGTGTACATTCAAACAACAACAACAACAACAACAACAACAACATAACAACAACAACAACTGTGGGAAAATGCAAAGGATTATAATAAGGAAGCAAAGTGGATACAAGATTTCAAGAAAAGTGTTGGCAAGAAGCAAATGCAAGTATTAGAATTAACAACTGAGATGGTCAAAAATCGAGTAAAAAAAGTAAAGAACTGGACATCACCAGGAAATAACCAATTACATGATTTCTTGCTCAAATATCTGACCAGTCTGCATGCAATATTGGCCAGACAACTGAATGAAATGCTACAAAATGATCAAATTGATGAATGGTTGACAACTGGAAAAACATACTTCATTCAGAAAGATGCAACTAAAGGAACAACACCTGGAAACTACAGGCCAATAACATGCTTGCCAACAACCTTCAAATTACTCACTGGCATAATTGCAGATAACATAATGGATTGTTTGGAAACAAATAACATCTTACCAATAGAGCAAAAAGGCAACAAATGAAGGAGCAGGGGCACAAAAGATCAGCTCCTAATTGACAAAATGATACTAGAAAACTGTAAGAACAGAAAAATGAACTTGAATATGGTCTCGATCGATTACAAAAAGGCATTTGACTCACTGCCACAAAGCTGGATCATCAAATACTTAGAAATAACTGGCATCAGCAAAAATATTACATCATTTACTGAAAAAGCAATGAAACAATGGAGAACTGAGTTGGCAGTAGGAAATGATAACTATGGAATGGTCAATATCAAGAGAGGAATTTTTCAGGGGGATTCACTTTCACCCCTCCTCTTCATCATCGCAATGATCCCACTATCAGTAATCTTAAAAAGAAAAAGAAACTTGGCTACCAAACAGCCAAAGACACATTTTTTGCATTTATTGTATATGGATGATTTGAAACTGTATGGAAAGTCAGAAATAGAAATCCAATCACTGACTAACACAGTCCGAATATTCAGCACAGATATCTCGATGCAGTTTGGCATGGAAAAATGTGCCACTGTATCTATGAAAAGGGGCAAAATCATTACATGTGACGGAATTGAAATGCCCAATGCCCAATTAATTAAATGTAACCAAAATGAAACCTACAAATACCTGGGCATTTTGCAGTTGGATAACATCAGACATGGAGAAGTGAAAACTATTGTCAAAAGAGAGTATACTAACAGAGTCAGGAAAATTTTGAAATCTAAATTAAATGGTGGAAACACTATCAAAGCCATGAATACCTCGGCAATACAGTCATAAGATACACAGCTGATATAATCAACTGGACACAAGCTGATTTGGACATTCTGGACCGAACAACCAGAAAACTAATGACAATGCACTACAGTTTACATCCACATGGTGACACTGATAGACTTTACCTGCCCTGAAAATCAGGTGGCAGAGAACTATTACAAGTAAAACAAACAGTTGAAGAAGAAAAACATGCACTGGCGGATTATTTAAAAGAAAGTCAAGAACATCTATTAATTGAAGTAAAGAAAAAAAATCTATTGAAGGCCCAACAGACGAAACAAGAATACAGAAAAAATGTGATAAAATCAAGAATGGAGAGTTGGCAAAATAAAGCATTACATGGCCAATTTCTGGAAAAAATAAAAGACAAAGTGGACAATGAAAAAACTTGGTTATGGTTAACATCTGGTACTTTAAAGAAAGAAACAGAATCACTGATCCTGGCTGCACAAGAACAGGCAATTCGCACAAATGCCATAAAGGCCAAAATTGATAAATCCTCAAATGATGCTAAATGCAGATTGTGCAAGGAAGCTGATGAAACTGTAGACCATGTGCTCAGCTGCTGCAAGAAAATCGCGCAAACTGATTACAAATTACGGCACAACTCTGTTGCACAAATGATCCATTGGAATTTATGCAAAAACCATAACATCTGTACTGCTTCAAATTGATGGGAACACAAGCCTGAAAAAGTCACTGAAAATCAGATGGTCAAGATCTTGTGGGATTTTTGTATACAAACGGACAAAGTACTGGCGCATAATACACCAGACATCACGCTGATCGAGAAAAACAAGGTGACTATCATCGACATCGCAATACTGGGTGATAGCAAGGTCAATGAAAAGGAACACGAAAAAATTGCAAAATACCAGGACTTAAAAATTGAAATTCAACAATTATGGCACAAACCAGCCGTGGTAATTCCAGTGGTGATTGGAACACTGGGTGCTGTCCCAAAAGCACTGGAGTTACATTTAAAACAGCTTGAAATTGGCAAAATCACCATCAGTCAAATGCAGAAAGCCGCACTGCTTGGTTGTGCACATATACTTCGAAAATACATTACAATGTCCTAGGCCCCTGGGCGGGGCTCGACTAGTAATCAATGCCAAATCCAGCGAAACAACTGGCCGCTGTGATACAATTTTTCAAAGATAATAATTTTAATAATTTTAATAATTTTAATAATTTTAATAATTTTAATAATTTTAATAATTTTAATAATTTTAATAATTTTAATAATTTTAATAATTTTAATAATTTTAATAATTTTAATAATTTTAATAATAATAATACCACCAAAGAGTACAGTTTATTGATATCAATATTGATATCGGAGATGCCAGAGTTGAAGAAAAAGAACTGGAAAAAATTACAAAATATCTCAACCTGGCCATCGAAACTACATGGCTATGGATGAAACATGTAACAGTGATACCCATTGTCATTGGTACCATTGGTACCATGTCCAAGAATTTCACAAAACACATCAAGAAATTGCAGCTTCCTGCAATAACACCAGCAGAACTGCAAAAAACTGTGCTATTCGGAACATTATATATTTTAAGAAGATACTTGGCTGATACCTAGGATGCTGGCAGCAACCCGTATCAACCTTTAGTACCAGTCAGTGATATTTGTGACACTTTTTAAAATGTTCAGTTGACTGAGTCTCATGTTTAATTAATAAAAGAGATAACAACAACAACAACAACAGACTTATTACATGCTACATGCTTAAAGTGTGCTATATTTTCTATTATATATTTCTTCAGAAATACATCCTACTGGATACAGTGGGATTTATTCAGAGAAAAGGTATGCAGAATTTCAGCTACTTTACAAACTATAACTAATAAAGTAAATGAAGAAAAGCTTATTAATTGTCTAAATTTTTATTTTTACTTTATTTTATACATGAAAAGAGGTATTTGACTTGACTCTGAATATGTATCAGTCTTCAGTCAGTCAATGTGTTTGTCCATCACAAATGAATAATATAGACCAGCTTCTATGTGAATTGTTGAGATTCTTCAAATGACATTGCAATCAAATGTCATTCCTTCAGGAAGGATATTTAATTTATAGGTCATCCCAACCAAGTGAAACCTTTACTATGGAGCAACCTGTTTGCTCCAAGATGCTAAAGGGATAAAGATATCCCATCAGAATTTAGCTTTTGCAAACATGAAGTTCTTGCAGATGGATCTATTTTCCTAAGTGTCATACTGTACATCACATATTCCCAAAGCATCTGTTCCACAAACAAATTGGCAGAAACTTGACTCCTTGATGACAATGCATTCTGTGAAACAGATGATATATGAAATAGTGTTGTCTTTTTATTCACTGTATGTGAAGGGTTTTTTATTGCTATAATAAGGACAAATCTGTTGGGGAGTTACTACAACTTTTGTGCCACATGTATCATTTTCTTTGCAAATTATTCCCATAAAGCATATTACTAATTGCTCATATATTAACCTTTCACTGTAGTGGAATTAAGAAATAGAAGCTTCATATGACACAGATAACATATTCTCTACAAACAAACAATGCCTTGGAATTCTGTTCTGTCCAAACTTAGTTCATGTTTTGTTTTCAAATGTACTTGTGAAACTTATTCAAGGGCACAAAGGAGCAGAAGCACTTCATATTTTTTTAAATTTCAAAATGACTTAGCAATAACAATAGCAATAGCACTTAGACATATACCGTTTCATAGTGCTTTACAGCCCTCTCTAAGCGGTTTACAGAGTTCAGCATATTGCCCCCAACAATCTGGGTCCTCATTTTACCCACCTCAGAAGGATGGAAGGCTGAGTCAACCTTGAGCCTGGTGAGATTTGAACAGCTGAACTGCTGAACTAGCAGTCAGCTGGAGTAGCCTGCAGTAGCTGCATTTAACCACTGCGCCACCTCGGCTCTTCGACTTATGCAAGAGACCTCAATAATTTATTTATTCTTTTTTATTTGCTAATTTGATGTAAAACACACCATTTGTAATTTCCCTTTTAATAAATTAAAAACAGCTCATAAGCTCAGGAGAAATGTTCTGTTTGTGGATTGCTAGACCTATGCTACTGTAACATTAGCTCCAGAGATGTTTGATCACTAAATGGCATGTCTTCATGTATGCTATTGTAGTGAGAGTTTTAGTTATATCAAATCATATACCAGAGATAGGCTCCACATCATCTGTAATTCAAAGTTTTTCAGCAGAGTAATTATGTATGTTGAGTATTTATTTCTTTTATTTTTATCCATCATATGTGAAATGTAACAAAACACAGCTATCCCAGTGCAAAAAGCATTTTCAAAGAACAACATTAAAATATACAGAAAAATCTTATTCACAGTATAATGCCATTGAACTGGAATATTTGTGATGCCATTTTCAAAGTATAGCACTACTGACAAGCTTAATATGCATTAGATGGAGATATATCCAAAGCAACAATAGAAAATAAAAAAGAAAGAAGAAAGGTTTCCATATAATTTCATAATACATGTGGTCTTGTGCTTTAGCCGAATGAAATTATAAGACATCTCAATATAGCAGGATATATTAAAGGATTCTAATTGTAGCTTGACAACCCCTTTTCTATCATTTCTTAGTACAGAGGTTTTCAATTAATGATGTAACTGGTTAGATATTGAGAGTTGGAGGATTCACTTCTGCTTTCCAAATGTGCATTATTGTAAATATTAGTTTATAATTTCTACTCTGCCTATCTTCAAGACTGTTAGGGAAGTATGTAATATATAGTATTATTTCTTAAGCTGAACATTTTAACAGGTATATTAATTAATGAAAGCTTTTGTCAGTGCAAATTCTAATTAGTACAGTACAATACGTTAAAAGTTGTTTTGGTTCTGTGTTGTTTTAGACGGGGTGAAAAAATATTGTATGGGTTTGTTTTAACCCAGTTTCTTTACCATGGAACTCAGAGGTGGGTTCCTCCTGGTTCGGACCGGTTCGCCCAAACCGGTAGTGACCCGCTGGTGACATCACGATGATATCACGGAACTGGATTGGTTGGTGCTGTTCCGTGGGCGCCGCCATCTTTTTAAAATTTTTTTAATTTTTTTTCAATTTTTTTGGGATGTTTTATTTTTTTCTTCTGTGCATGCGCAGAAGCCAAGTTTCTGGCACTGTGCATGCGTCACCATTTTGTTTTCGGCTTTTAAAAAAAATTGGGGGTTTTTTTGCACTGCACATGCGTGCGCGTGCTTCTCATGCACGCGCCCACGAGGTACAACCATGCGGCGTGGGAGGAAGCGAACCGGCAGCGAGGTAAGTTGGAACCCACCCCGATGGGACTTCTTTCCAAAAAACAGGTGATGTTTTAATTCCCTAAATTATATGCACTATAATGCCTCAAAAGGACGCCTGTACTTTTTTAGTAATTTTATTAAAGATTACAATCTACAACAATAAAATCTAATATAAACTAAATAAATTAAAAGAATAACAAGAAAAGAAAAATTAGAAGGTATGCCTTCACTTTTAAAGTAGAATCTCAATTAACAAACCATATAGCAGGTTAAAAAGGCTAGTGAATAATTGATGTAAAATTTTTAATTGGTTGACATTGTATGAGTGATTTAGTTGGCTGATAGCTTGTATGAGAGAGCAACTTCATGTCTTCCACAGTCTTTAAAATGTAATTTAGTTTATTCATAATATCAATAGAATTTATATGTAGTGAGTTTGCCATAGCTACTCAATCTGCTTGTACTGTAAGTACAAAATATTTCCAAAGGACTTAGATATGACACTTCCTTCCACTCTGTTGATTAATGTGCTTTGTACATATATGAGTAACCTTATTTCTTTTCAAGTTCACTCAAAATCAAAAGTAATAGCTGCATTGATTTAGCCCCAATTTACATGATGCAGAATAGAAGCAGTGCTAATAAATGTTCCCACATTTCACTGCTATAACAAATTGACGTATTTTAGAAGCTGTATACCAACTGCTGTGTTAAACTGAAGTTGAAATTTATATTAGTACTGTGGGCAGATATAACAATTCAGTGATAATTGCAGCTGAAGATACTACTTATTTTATTTTCTTCTCCCAGTAAGAAAATCACATATGACTGTTCTGAATAAGTAACATGAATGAATAGCAAGTTTGAAAAATATTATATTGAAATCATGGGGGAGGAAACAAACCATCAAGTAACAATTTCCAGTAGCATGAAAATAATTGATTCTATGTACTAGTAGTACAGCAAATCACTATGGGACCATATGCTATCTAGAACTGATACTTAAAATTCTTATTTTCCTTTTTTCCTTCACCCTTCCTTTCTTTTAGATTGTAAGTTAACTAATGTGTGATTCTGAGATATTATTATTTTCATTCTCACAGTATTGTGGTTGAAAAGCAGTATAAAGATATTTCAAACACTGTCAAATTATGGTTTTAGTTATAATCCTTTATTTACCATGGTAAAAACAATTCTTTCAATTGAGAGAGGGGGCTTAGGATTTCATGTTTTCACCTGAGAATATAAATTGTTTATTGCATTCTCCTTTTACCAAGATTACAAAAAAGTTTTGCAAAGCATGGAGTAAACATTATGTTTCTGCCCCGTGCATGGATCAAGGAATCCATGGACCTCAGAAAATAAATAGTAAGACTGATAAGCAACCAATTTAAAAAAAGTGAGATAAAAACATTATTTGCCATGTGCTTCTCTGAGCAGCAGCATCACCTTTCCCCATAATTGCAGGGTATTTTAATTCTCCCTTTCATAGTGACCAGCAGATTACTGCCTCAAATGTTTTATAACTTAAAGGAGCTAGTTGCATTGGACGGGAAAAAAAAAGCTATAATGGCAGGTAAACCAAGCCATTAGATTAAAAAAAGAAAGTCTTGTCTTACTCTTCTTTCCTTGAGTGGAGATTTTCCTGAATATTGTTTGAAGATATTACATTACCTAATGACATAACATCTTCAGCACTGAACGTATTACCCAGTTGGGAATGAAATGTCTGCAAGCAAGCAATGATGCACAGAGAGGAGCAAGGACACCACAGTTCAATCCTTGAGGTACATATATTCTCTTCTATTTGTATTTACATTTATTCTTTCAATTGTTTGCTAATTTTATGAGACTGTTTGGTCTTCTTTGGCACATATTTAATGTCTGTGTGTGCAATTTATCCAAGATTTATCCAATATTACACTTAAGTTTGAAGTCATGCTGACCAAGTTGAAAGTTGACATAGTGTTACCATTATTTAACTCTAACTGGGATTTGACAAACTTTAGTAATAACTTTCATGTTAAAGCTGTGTCCTGATTTAATCTGTTATTATGGTTGGTCACATATCAGCTAGATCTTTGGATTTGGAGTTTTCATCTATCTATCAAGTCCTTCCCAATGACCTGTGATACACAGAAGTTGCTTGATGGTACTAAAGATATTATCATACGTTTTAATCTATTCCAAAGAAAGCAATCTTTTGTAATTGACTAATAATGATTTTTGTCAATTTTTTTTAAGTGATGCTCCATATGTTTTGGGATTACTATGTATAAAGGGACCTATTGCTATTAGTACTATTTTTGCTTTCATTTGTTAAATTATCCTTTTCTTTTGTTGAAGTCAGACTTATATTTACAAGTCTTTGTATTTGGTGATTTTTCTGCAGCTGTTTAAATTCTTTTCTGTTGTCTCCAGATACTGCCACATACACTATGCAGACTTTTTTGCCTTTCTTATCAACAATTGTTAAGTCTGGAGTGTTATGTGACAGCCGCCAGTCTGTTTGAATTCTAAGGTCCCAGAACAATTTAGCTTCTTCATTTTCTATTACTTTGTCTGCTTTGTGGTCCTGCCAGTTCTTGATTATAAGCAAATGGCATTTCTTTCAGATATTCAAATATACCAGAATTGTCACTTTGTCTAACTGTTGCTTGCAGTTAGTCTATGTGATTTTAGTTACTAATTAGGTTGTTATTATTGTTTGCACAGTCAACCAGATATTCAGACTGCATTTGTCCACACAAGGACTTCCTTCATCAGTTCTACCTTGCTTGCATTTGATCTTAGCATGTTGACTTTCCAACCTGACTATTTTAGTGATGCTTTCCTCCCCCCCCCTTTTTTGTTGATTTTGCATTCAAGACCTTCAATTATAACTGCAGCTAAGGTGTACATCATAGTACCATAAGCTGATTTTGTTGGCATTGTGCTATCTTTTTGTAACAAGCTTTAATTTAAGCAACCTTGTTCTGTTGTTTTTCTATATGTCCAGATACTTTTCATTTCAGTTCCTCTTGTTTTTCAGTTGTTCTTTCTGAGGAAAAGATAGAAGAGAGGATGCCTGGTTTGGGATTGAAAATGCTTCAATAACTTCCTCTACTTCTCCTGGTTTCTCTCTACTGTCTGAATTAAACTTTGATTTCTCTTGCATTTCTTCTAATTATATTTCTTTGAATATTTTGTGTTATAAACCAATGCTGATCTGATAACCTGCTCTTTCTCAATCTAGATGTCATTCTTTCCAGAACTGGTGCATTCTTTTAAGATATTCTGTTTTCACTGGACTTGATTTCTACTTCCCTACTTCCTTCCTTCCTTCCTTCCTTCCTTCCTTCCTTCCTTCCTTCCTTCCTCCCTCCCTCCCTCCCTCCCTCCCTCCTCCCTCCCTCCCTCCCTCCCTTCCCTTTCCTTCCTTCCTTCCTTCCTTCCTTCCTTCCTTCCTTCCTTCCTTCCTTCCTTCCTTCCTTCCTTCCTTCCTTCCTTCCTTCCACCATTTGGTGGTATTGAATTAAAAATAAATTTATTCACAGATAACATGAACTAGGATATACTCCAGCGTATCTACCCAACTTCAATGACATAGAGGGCATCAATAGCCGAGTTGGTGCAGTGGTTAAATGCAGCACTGCAGGCTACTGCTAGTTCAGCAGTTCAGCTGTTCAAATCTCACCGGCTCAAGGTTGACTCAGCCTTCCATCCTTCCGAGGTGGGTAAAATGAGGACCCAGATTGTTGGGGGCAATATGCTGACTCTGTAAACCGCTTAGAGAGGGCTGTAAAGCACTATGAAGCGGTATATAAGTCTAAGTGCTATTGCTAATAGCTTCCAAATAAAGCAAGCTATTTTGATACAACACTCTGGGTTTTTTTGTTTTGTTTTTAATTTATTTATTACATTTTTATGCTACCCATCTCCCCTTAAGGGGACTCTGGGTTCAATGCTATTAAACTATGGAAAGGGCTCATAGGCATTTGAGGACCACCAATCCATTTATTATCTTTTAAATAATGTTTATTTTGAGCTAAACCTACCTAGAATCACGAATTTTACTTTTTTAAAGATGATTTTGTTTGATGTTACCTGCTGTTTAACTTTTTTAAAACCTAATTTTAAATTTTAAAATGTAATTTTTAAAACCTTAAGAACGACAGTTATGAGTCTGTTGTCCAGGAGATTATAGCAATTTAAGATAGAACATAAAACACATGACATTTATGGTTTGTACTATGTGATATATTTTAGTTTGACATTACAATTTCTGTCCTTGTAAAAATAATACATCCTGTATGTTTAAGTTGTCAGATGCAAAACTATGCCCACTTTTATCTTTCTGTGACTATTTTCTTCTTTAGGGTGAAAAACTAAATAGCCACCTTAATTTGGATCTATGGACTATCACAGTAAAAGGGATGTTGGACAATTCTCAGCGAGTTCTTCTAGCAGATTTTTTAAAAAGTAAAGAAAGGTGAAATAGATCAATTGGACACCTACAATATTTTTAAAAGGGTAAATCTGTGTTTCTGTCCAGTTTGGCAAATATTTATTTATGGATAAAAAGACCTTAAGAAAAATGTTTGATTAAATATAACTTGCTGAGCCTAGTGGATGTCAGACCCCCCCAATTGAACTAAAATGAAATTTTGAGAAGCTACATATCATTTCTATTCACTGAAAGTTCAGGTATAAACCATATTATTTAAAAAAAAGAATCTTGAGGATTAATATTAGCATTTTACTACCTTGGATCGCTTCCTCTCTACCCTCATTTTTTAAACATCTAATCCAATAGATTTTTTAAAGCATTTGGGTCCAGCTGTTATTTAATTTCTCTGTAATTTTCTGAGGCATTAAATGAAATTAAATGGCAGCAACCACCCACATTGTATTCTTTGAAGCATTTCTGCTGCCCATCACAGATGTGATTTAATCTTCAGCAGAAGATATTCTACTGTGGACCCTTGATGCTAACTGTGCTCAGAAATACAGTCTGTCTAATCAAAAAGCAATACTTCCCCCCACCCTTCAAAATCAAATCCTTACTCCTCCCTCCCCATGCAAATTATTTTGGTAGAAAAATGCCTTGAAAAAATTAAGAGCATTAGTATGTAGATAGCAGCCTAACCATCTATCTATTGTATTCTATACAATAGCATATAGGAGACTGTATTGGTGATTCAAACAAAACAGAATAAAATAATAATAATAATCAGATGTTCTATACTCTTGTCCAAAAACCCCCCCATGAACTTGACCATATAGGACCTTTGCACAGGTTCGCCTAGTGCATCAATTGCGACCAGGGGCGGGTTCCTAATTTTTTTACTACTACTCTGTGGGCATGGCTTATTTTGTGGGTGTAACTTGCCAGACATGTGACCCGGTAGGCGTGGCTTCTCAGACTGCTGAAGGGAGGGGAACTGAGATAGGTCCTGCCTAACTGTGATAGATTCCCCCTCCCCTCAGCAGCTCGAGAAGCCTCAAACATGCAAAAATGCCTAGGATCATCACCGCGTGTTCGTGGCTTCTCGGACTGCTGAAGGGAGGGGAATGGAGATAGCTCCTGCCGCCCATTCTTTCAGTGTCTCACACACTCCTTCAGCTATCCTCCCCTGCTTGAACTCACTGTAGGGTAGGAAGGGAGCACATGCGCAGTGCAAGAAGCTCGGCTTCTGGACATGCACAAAATTTTTTTAAAAAAAAAATTATTTTTTTTAAAAAAATGGTGGCGCCCAGGCACCGGCAACCGACCGCACCGGTACTGTGACGTCACCAGCAGGCCGCTACCGGTGCTGTAGAGTGGACCGCACCTGTAGGAACCCACCACTGATTGCGACCCTACTTGGATCAGGAGGTTTTGCTCACTGTCACTCATGCCCTTATCATCTCACGGCTTGGTTATTGCAATGCGATCTACTTGGGCTTCTCCTGAAGACTGTTCGGAGACTTCAACTGATCCAGAATGTAGCCGCGTGAGCGGTTGTGGGTGCTCCTAGATACACCCACACTACACCAAACCTCCACGAGCTGCACTGGCTCCCCATTGGTCTCCGGGCACAATTCAAGGTGTTGGTTATGACCTTTAAAGCCCTACATGGCTCAGGGCCAGGATATCTGCAAGACCGCCTACTACCACATACCTCTCAACGACTGGTAAGAGCCCACGAAGTCGGTCTCCTTCAGGTCCCATCAGCTAAACAGTGTAGGCTGGCGGGCCCACGGGGGAGGGCCTTCTCTGTAGTGACCCCGGCTCTCTGGAATCAACTACCTCCTGAGATCCGGACTACCCCCACCTTACTGGCCTTCCAGAAAGCTATCAAGACCTGGCTGTTCCGGCAGGCCTGGGGTCATTGACCTCTGATGAGAAGAGATGAGGTCGGCCCATGACTGTTTTATTATTGTAATCTTTTTAATATGTTTTAATCTGCCTCTTTTTAAAATTTTAATCTTTTTATATTGATATTTTATTTATGTTTCTGCATGTTGTGAGCCGCCCAGAGTCCTTCGGGAGTTGGGCGGCATAGAAATGTAAATAAATAAATAAATAAATAAAATAAATAAATAGTCACTGGCAATTGAGTCTGACAACTTGGCTCTTCCGGCAGGCAGGGAGGGTATGAATGAAGGTTATTTTTAAATCTGGATAGTATTTTAATATGGTTTTTTAACAAAATTGTTTTTTACTTGTTATGTTTTCTATACATGCTGTGAGCCGCCCAGAGTCCCTTGGGAGTTGGGCGGCATAGAAATTTTAATAAATAAATAAATAAATAAATAAATAAATTATCTTTCTTCATGAAAATGGTTTATATAGAGAAAAGAGAACTCTGATTATTTTTCCTTCGTTTATGGACACCCCCTCCTTTCCACTTCCAAACCAACCTTTTTTTTTTGAACAACTTTGTGGCATACAAACTATTTTAAAGGTTGATGGAAGGCAAAAATTGCTTTGCCAATTTGCATTCATGCAAGGGTCTCACTGGATCCAGCTGAAAGGATATCAAGCTGGGTGCCCTAAGAAAATAGAACACTAATGGACTGGAAAACCTGCACATTATTTGGCAACTACCAAGCTACTAGTGGTTATGATAAATGGCCTAAAAACATTTGAACAATGTATTAGCTTATTTCTGACTCTTAGGCAAAGTTCTTTATCAAAGATGTTGGAAGAGGCACTTGAAAATTTGAAGTTCCATGTTAGAATATGCTACCCATCTATCTTAACTGACATGCTACATTTCTCCTTTGCATATTTATGCCCAAAAAGGTTAAAAAATGGAACTTATGATGTGCTTTGATCAATATAGTTCTTTGGTTCATCCATAGAAATAGAAGAAAATTCATGCTTATTTCCCTACTTGCATTTCCTTAACATATAGATTTTAGCAGATGTTTTAGTTGAGAATGTATAAGAAAATAAATTTTAAAAAATCTTCATAGTGCAGAAAGTAGAAAATAGATAAATTTCAATAGTGCAAGTAAAATATTCTAAAACTCCTGAATTATGGCATTTTCAAATATTGACTTTTATGCTTTAACAGAAGTACATAATGTGAAAGCATGAGTTTTCAGACCCAAAATATCCCAAGTAAACTATGCAGTAATAGGAGATAAATTTAAGTCAAAATTTTTATCACATAAAAATTCAATGACTTCTATCTTATTTTAAAATTCATTTGCATTTGTTATGTTGCCTACAAGGATGCAGTAACACCTTCAAATGCTGCATTTTGACACGCAAAATAAAATGTGCAGGAAAAAACACATAGCTGCCTTTCTGTCAAATTCATGTTCTGTCATCCATACTGTTGAAGAATGGCATAATATACTCATGGATTAGCATGTTAGCACATCTAATCCTTAGATGTTTGATAGAAATATCGCGTTATGTTCTGTTCACATTTTGTGGCCCTCATTTTCAGTTTTTTGTTGGAGGTAAAAATAAGAAGTTTGCAAGTGGAATCAAAGTCTTACTGAATAAAAGAATTTGGTTGCTCCAGAGTGTCAAGTGCTGAAGATCAGTGATGTGTGGATCCTGAAAAATAGCTTTCTGCCTTTTACTAAAATTGTAAGTTGGGGCTATCTTTTTCTCAGTGGGAAAAAAACAATCTTCTATAACTTTTTTCCATATTAATTTTTTTACTTATGTTTACGCACTCTTCTCTAAATACATGGCATGAATAACAAATACCTCTGTTGTTGTTTGATAACCATGGCACCATTATTTTCTGATCAAGATCCTGACTTCCATGAAATTGGCTGAACAAATGCAATATTGAAACAAAGAAGCCCTTGTGAACAAAAAGTTTTCTGAATAATTTCCATATTACAATATGACAGTTGTGCATATTTTCAGAGATCTTTGTGCACTTTGTTTATTTTTATCAAGTTTTCAATATATACTGTATGTGATGTGAGATCACAGGTGGTATTCACCCACCTGAACCGGTTTTGGCGAACTGGTAATGGCAACCTGCGTGTGGGCCTGCCCACCCGCCCCCCACGCTATGTTGTTCTATTTAGGCTCATTTTGAAGCCACACGCATGCATGCAAGGCCGTGCACATGCGTGGACGTGCGCGCTCACATTTGCGCGCTCACATTTGGTAGGGAAAGTAAGGATGTAAATCAGCAAATCATTACTCTTTTGGCCAGTTTCCAATTCACTTGAAAAATAAAGTCTAAATAACCCTATCAGATAATTTGACTTTTTAAATATCTTTTACCTATTATCAGCACATAAAAGTAGATGTAAAGAGGAGAAAAAAAGTCTATTGATCCCATATGATTTCTTGTATTACACATTACAATATTGTGCAGTAACCAAATATGTCCAAGTTGTAAAAAATTTAGTAAGCAATTTAAATTTGTACAAAGTTTCATACTAATACTTCTCAGTTATTATCATTTAAAATCAATGTACATCCATTAATACTTTTCTGGACTGGAAGTTAATAGCACTAAATACAGGTTTTTAATTAGAATCTGATTACCATTTTAATTGGGAGGTTATAGCATCAGATTCCTGCGTAAACATGGACTACAAGATTATGTTATTCCAAATGTAACTGAAAACTATGACAATATTTACAAGCAGTATAAAATTCTAGCATTGTTTCAAGTAAACTCCATTATTAATTGTTCTATATTTAATACATTTGTATACTGTATTCATAAGCTGAAAAATCTGAAGATTATTAACAATAATGATTTGCCAGTTTGGCCTAGTGGTTAAGGCCCTAGGTTAGAAAGTGGGAGACTGTGAGCTTATCCATGAAAGCCAGCAGGTGACTTTGAGCCAGTCACTGTCTCTAAGCCCAACCCACCAGGGTAGTTCTTGTAGGGAAAATAGGAGGAGAAAGTGTGATGGATATGTTTGGTGCCTTGATCTATTTGTAAAAATAATAAAGGTAGGATAAAAACAAATAAGTAAAATTAATAAAATAAAATAAAATACAACCACAGTTGAGCTTGGGAAATTTGTTGTTAAGCCATGTGGTAACTAAGTGAGGTATTACATGATTGCACCCAAATTTAAGACTTTTCTATGCCACAGTCATTAAACAAGACATCACGTGACCATGAGACTTGCAATCTTTCCTGCTGGGTTCTCCATTGACTTTGCTTATTGGAAGCCAATTGGGAAGGTTGTCCAGGAACCTGCAGCTGTTGTAAATCTGAGCTGATTGCCAAGTTCCTGGATCATAATCACATTGGGACTCTGCAACAGCCGTATGTGTGAGCCACTTTTTTCAGTGGTCACTAACCAAATAATCTGAAGTTGAGGACCACCTCTAACTTAATACAACATAGTCATTAAAATGTGGAAGAAAAGGGAAAGAATAAAAATCATTCTTGCAATATTTTTTTAGGAAGATAATATACATAAGAGCCGAGGTGGCGCAGCAGTTAGAGGCAGTATTGCAGGCCACTTTAGCTGACTGTGATCCGCAGGTCAGCGGTTCAAATCTCACCGGCTCAAGGTTGACTCAGCCTTCCATCCTTCCGAGGTAGGTAAAATGAGGACCCAGATTGTTGGGGGCAATGTAAATATATACATTGCTTAATGGTGTAAACCGCTTAGAGAGTGCTTGCACTATGAGGCGGTATATAAATCTCACAAATAAATAAATAAATAAATAAATAAATAAATAAATAAATAAATAAATAAATAAATAAATAAATAAATAAATAAATACTAGGTCCATCCTATATTAAGGGGATATAAAACTTCACTAAAGAATTTTGCTACTCCTACGAAAATTATTTTTTCTACATTTCTGAATTTAAAGTGATTTATTTAAGGAAATTTCCTCAAATCATTGAGAAACAAAAAAGAAATATCATTCAGGGGGAATCTCAAAGTTTGCGAATAGATTTTTCCCATAAAGCAAACTCTATTTGCTAAATCTACTTTTTTGCTCGTAGAGAACAAATAACCATTCACTAACTTTTATTATTACATTATTGCAGTTATTGTAATGAACTTTACTTTTATGAAAACTCCCTAGCCCCAGTTTATAAATGAAATGGCATGGAATAAAAATAAATGCAATGACATAAAAAATCAGGTTTCTATTTATTCTTACATACAACCTGTTTTTTTCCTCTGTTTTAATTATATATTTTTATAATTTTTATTTATTATATAATTCCTTTCTAATATCCATTACAGCTTTGTGTGTGTGTGTGTGTGTGTGTGTGTGTGTGTGTGTGTGTGTGTGTGTGTGTGTGTGTGTGTGTGTTTGTGCATAAGAACAAGAGTAGGAGATATAAAGTAATGGAAACAGAATCTGCTTTAGAAAGTTGGAAACACAATGTTAACATGTCTTAAAATTTAATAACTAAAACCATTGTTTAAAAAATGCTATTTTTGTCACCTTTCTAATAATGATTTAATGGCATTCATTTTATGCTATAAAAATCAATATGACATAAACAATAATAGCCAAGAGAAACCATAGAATATTTCTAGTGGGGTCTCCTGACAATAAACAGTTCAGCTGTAGGAGAGATTACAGGCTGGTGGAGGAAATGACCCGAAATAACAACCGTGTCTCATGGGAGAAGACAATGTTTCATTTGAGAAAGAGATTGAGAGAGACAGAGAGTTAGAGGAAAAAAATAAGGGTGATTTTCAAAAAACAACTCAATTATACTAGTATGCTAGTGTTTCATAAAATTATTAATTATGTCATTTCAGTATACTTATTCTAGTGTTTAATTCACAGTTCCTAGTTTTAATTTTATAGCTGATTGGGTTGTGCAGTGCTAAAGATCCAGTACCAAAAAGGAGTTCTAGAGCATGGGTATGTATGTTGTGTGCAAATGTAGCATATTTTTATTTTTATTTTATTTATTTATTTTTATTTGTCAAGCATATATGATTAGAAGCAATGTGTAAACAAAGTATACACATGATTGTGTGTGTGTGTGTGTAACATTTTTTGCTGATAAATGAAAATAAAGGGAGACTATTATAGATCTATTTCGAGCTATTTTGCTCTCGTCAGATAGCCATACCCCTTACTGGGATTTGAACCTGGGCAGTCTGTTTGAAAGTCAGAAGATTAACCTCTAGGCCACACACACACATTAGGACAGGAACGGTAGGCACAATTGTGCGCTTATGCACGCCCCTTAATATTTGAACAACCATCTTTATAACAACCATCTCTTCTCTCCAAATTGCATAGCTTCCTCTGTATCTGCATCATGATCTTGAAAAACAACAATTTTATTTAAATGAGTTACAGAAATGCTGTGTCCCTAAATGCCATCTTTTGGGAATTGAATCTGGAGCACTGCACAGCATTAATAGCTACCTCTTATTGGATAATGATTTACTAATTGTATACAATGTGTGCATTATTGCATTAAAATTCCTTATATGCACATTCAATTCATTCTTTTTGGGACATTCATTGCTAATTATTCAGATTCTTAGAATTATCATAACATTGATTTTTTTAATAGTTAAATTTCCTTCTGTTTTTCCTTCATAATTTACTCTTCTATTACAAATTAATAAATACATTTTCAATTACTGCTATACCAACAATTAGAATTAATGTAATTAAAATGGGTATTATCCAACAAACTGTATTCAATCAATGATTTTTTATTTCCCAGTGTAATTTCCATAATTTATTTATTTCCACTTTTATTTAAAAAATATCTGATCATTTTACATTAATTTTCTCCCAATAAATAAACTTAATTACACCAAGGGAATACAGAGCAAGTTAACTCTTAGCTGCATCATGTCTTAAGAAGTCAATGTTATTTTGTTTTTCTACTCCAAATATACTCCAAATATATGTTTAAATAAAGATATAGAAAAATCTAAATTCAGATGTCAGGATATGTCTATAGCTCAAAGATCACAACTATGCATTCAATGTTTTTTCCTGGGATACTCTATGGAAGCAGAAGTTGGACTTTTAAGAAGCAGACTGAAAGAATACTGATGCTTTTGAACTTTGGTGTTGGAGAAGACACCTGAGAACAGATACCAAACAAAACAACTTGATCCTAAATCACCAGAACATGATGGATTTCCTCTGCCCATTTCTTGAGTCTCCATAATCATCAGAAGGAGGTAACATATATAAGGACAAGAAGTATATTCAGTTAGTGCAGCTCCATCTTTGACCTTACACTGAATAGAATGACCTGGATAATATTAAGTGAACTCAATTGAATACATTTAATAGGAAATCTTGATAGCATTGTTAAGGTGACCAGATTTTAACATTGGTAAAGCGGGACACCATTGACGGTGGGGGGGAGGGTTTCTTGATTTAAAATTTGGTCTGGAGGTTATTAGCATTGCCATCAGAATTGGAGGTTTGACCTCTTTTTCGAGTTCCTTCTTTGTCATGGTGAGGTGGTCTAGAAAGTGGTCTAGAGTTTCCTCTATTCACTTCAGGGCATGATATCTTAGACATATTTTCACTTTTGCCCTGTTTCTGTCTCTTTTCTGTCATTAAAAAAGTAACTTTTAGTTCAGATTCTGTCAGATGCGTGTCTATGCAAATGAGCCTTGCTTGCTCTCCGACCTCGTGTTACAGAAAGGAAAGGAAAAAAAAAGGCTGCGCAGCAATTTCAAGCCCCTTCTGCAGCGTGGTATTTAAAATCAGGCAGGCAAGTGAATCGGCTTTAAGGGAGAGCTGCGCGGGACTCTTAAATGCTTTTTCTTTAAGCTGCTGTTTTGATTCCTTTAAAATCAGCTGTAGCGTCCTCTGCTCCCTCTGAATCAGCAATTTCAGTTCGCGGCAAACTCTTCTGGGAATTGCATTCTTTCCAAAAATCAGGACTTTTTAAAAATGCCGCGGGACGCAGGACAAATTGCTAAAAATTGTGACTGTCCCGCCAAAAGCGGGACGTCTGGTCACCTTAAGCATTGTACCAGGTGGTTGGAAGCTATTTAATCTCATAGCATTTATGAAGTTATGGGAGTATGGACCTGATCAGTGATTAAGTGCTGAGTCTATTCAAATCATTATATAGGATTTGAATGTTTAATAAACATCCATTTCATACAACTGGAATGTGATGGCTCACATGGTTAGGATGCTGAATTGAAGCCCGCGTTTGAGACCTGAGTACTGCTATATGGCCATGTGGGCTCCTGTCATTTGCTTCAGCTCCTTGACAGAGACACCAGTGTTACCCAGGCAATGGGGATGTCACTGTCTCATCCTTTCAACCTAGATGTGCCTTAAATCATGCCTCCGATACAAACAGGAACATGATTCAGCTGGACAAAGAAATAGGAAAGGCGAGAAAAGAGTCTCTTCCTCCTTTCATGTTATTTACTTTAAACACGATTAAGTTGAAATAAACTGATAATCTGACTATGACAAAGGAACATACACTTTGGGAAGCAAAATTTTGAAATAGACTTATAAGCTAAAATATTTCTTGTACTATATAAGTTCTTTAAATGAATATTTGTTGGTAAAAAAACAAATATGAACATTGCACTAATATAAATTAATAAATTATTTTCCATGGAGCCTGGGAGCCAAGCTGAAATTTTGTTTCTGTCAAGAGATAATATCAGGAGTATCTTTTCTTTGTTTGCCACATAAATTTCAACAGCTATTTTTTTCTTTGTGCCAAAATATGGTACCAATTCAACTAGATCATCTGTGGTCAAAGAGACATACTATCATGTCCCACATCTTAATTAAATTGTGGTTCCAAACAAAGAAAATGTAAACTGTGATCATATTGTTATCACCACTATTTACAGACCCATTAAGTGTCAATGTCGATAGGAAATGCACATTTCCACTGAATCTGCTATAAAAACTAAGCAGAAGTGTATATGTACAAGCAAATGACCTGGAAACTTCTCACAGCAGGTGCATCAAACTTTCAGGAGACTGATACTACCTCAACATTTTGTGGAAAAAAACCGGGTGCTTTCAGCAGTGTCTCAATAAAAACATTTCTCCCAAAATTTGTTGAACTGTAATGATTTATTTCTGCTTAAAATGCTGTTGTGTGTAATTTTGAGAGGTTTAGATATGATTGTCTCACTGCAACATCAGCAGAACAGATATATACTGCTTATACATCTTTACTATATTTGTAACAAATGGAAGAAAAGTATGTATAATATATGCTTTATTGACTTCACCTTGCTTTCTTCCTCATCAGTCTGGTATTATAAGAGCTGCTATTCTTATTGAGTTTGTTTGACTATATTGATTAAATGGTCTTTTTGCAGCATTTTTCCAATATATATACTTCCATTTCCATAAGTCTAAGTCTAAATTAGTATGGCATGTGTGGGAGTTTGTATATTACCTACATATAATCCAAATTACCAAGTTAACACACGTCAAATTACCAGAATTATTTTTTTTCTGAACTATAATTGATATATTAGGAAATCTGCTATTTAAAACATGAATGTTGTATCCTATAGTTTCCACTGTTCTAACTTACTGATTTACTCAAGTGACAAAATTGAAAACAAATAAGGATTTCAAAAAAATACAACCTTCTTATCTGATTAAACTTTTTATAAGGAAAGAAACTAGATATATCCTTGGCTGCTGTCTCTTCTATTTAAGATACTAATTATTTATCTTGAAGAAATTTTAAAAAGGCAGATGCCATTTAACAGCACTTTTACCACATGTATTTACAAAAGCTTGAAATTTTTTAATGGAGCAGCAAGCTACTTAAGATTCCCTATAAATCCTGTTTTTTAAAAAAGCAAATTTGATGTGTCTGAGCACACCTGGTATATGGTTATCCACAAGGAGAATTTTTTTAATAGGATTATGCACATAACAGCCTTGCTACTGTTTTGCATGCTAATTTAGCAATTTCCAGTAATGCCTTTGTATTAACTACACTTGCAAGTGGACTGTTTTATCACTACATCTCTATGTGAATATGTACATATTAGTGATAGCAAAAGGGAAAATATGTAAATGAAAACAAGTAGCAGAAAATTTGTTTGTTTTTAGAAGTTAATTCCATGCTGATGTCCTAGGGAAATTTAAAAAAAGGATGCTATTAGAAATCACATTTCCAAGCCAAAATGGAAACTTCTATTTTTTAAATTGCAAATTGCTTCATACTCTAGTGTCTCAAAAATATGGAAGTTATTTAAATTAAACCCACTAATTCATCATTGAAAAGCAGTAAAGGGGGAGAAGCCCCACCAGAACCTGGGAGCGTGTTTCCGATGTGGGAAGGAAGGCCACTGCGCAGCCAATTGCCTCACGCCATGGCCAGTATATGCACCACGAACCCTGGTCCAACTGAAGCTGAAATAAATATCCCCAAAACTGAAGGAGAAAACATGGGTGGCTAAACAGGTCATTTATGTCTCACCCCGATCCAGCAAAGGGGGGGGGGAGACTCTAACCCATGGAACCTGGCTTGATCTTCTATGAAAACTATAGCAAAGGGGAAGATGATCAGATCGTGAGTGGCACCCTCATCCCTATGACAGCCTGGGTGGAAATTTTGGTGCCCTCCTTGGCAGTAATGGGGGCCCTCATGGCCTTGTTGGATTTGGGATGCACTCGGTGCTGAATTAGCCTTCAGACAGTAGAGAAATTAGGATTGAGGCTGAGGAAATGTAGGCAGTCCAAGGGGTTTTCCCAGTTAGATGGCCCACTTATGGGAGTGGCACCACTGCCTAATGGAGCCAGTGAGTCTCAGGGCTGGGACCGATGTAGAGATTATTCATTTTATTGTTAGAGCCACTCGTTCCCTTTGAGAACCATGATCTAGCAGAGGCTTTCCACAGGGGTGGGTTCTACTTACCTTTCCCACCGATTCGCCCCGCAATGAAAGTGCATGTTTTGTGGGTGCGCATCCCTTCCCGGAAAATAATCAAAAAATAGCACATGCGCAGAAGCAAAATCAAAGATGTGGCGCCCACAGACCGGCACCGACAGAACCGACTCCATGATGTCACCATCGGTTTACTAACAGATCTAAAGAACTGGTTAGAACCGGTAGGAACCCACCTCTAGCGTTCAGTGAAGGGGAATAAGATGTGCTCCCACCCCATCACCCCACAGACTGTGCTATTGAAATCCTGCCAGGAAGTGGTGGGATTCAAATAATTTAATAGCTGGTTCTCTGTTCTAATGACCAGCTGGGTAGGCATGGCTGGTGTTCATGTGACTGGGTGGGCGCGGCCAACTCAACGTCACTCACATCGAGAGGTGCCTTGCCTCGACCAGCCTCTCCTCACCATGCCCAGCCCTGCCTCACCCCTCCCCTCCCCTCCCCTCCCCTCCCCGACACTCCTTTTCAT
>JALIGW010000008.1:9505000-9540000 GCA_023053685.1 Diadophis punctatus similis
CTAACATAACATAACATAACATAACATAATTAACGATTAATTATGGATTTAATATCCCATATAAGAACAGCTGAACTCAGCTGGATTGATATGTGTAAACAAAAGACTTATTTTCTTCAAAAAATTAATATATATATTTTTATATAATTAGAGGCAATGTTTTTTCAAGACATATCTATGTATTTTTAAGGAAAAGTATCCTTAGCTTTTATTTTTGACAAAATTATATCTTGGCAGTTTGTAGTTATGAACCATTTCTGACCAATACAGGAATCAATAGCAGGGAGTGAAGTGTCATGATATAAATTGTACCTCTTCTGTACTTGCCTGTGACATTTTTATACAAGTAAAGAAAGGTCAAAGCATGTGTCACAATATCATGATATATATTTTATCTTCTTGCCACCATTGTGATAAAAAACAAGGATCTATGCTAACCAAGAAAGCTGAGAGTCATTTCTGAGTCTTTATAGAGAATTCTAAAACAGAAGATTTCAGCTAAATAGTCACTGCTTTTTTTATATCTAACGTGCCTATAAATCCATTGTAAGTATCCTATTGTAGAATCCAGTTTGACCAAATAATACCACTTTATTTACAATTGTATCACTTTTCTTGGGGGGGGGGGAACCACCAGTATCTGCAATGGATACCCAAATGCAAACTGATCTTTTAGATTAATCATCTTATTCAATGTGGCCTTTTGGATGATCATTGGACTATTGTAAAGGAACATTTCAAGAGGAAGAAATGTTTTAGCTGGTTTCAACTCCACTTCTTCAAATGAGAAGCTGTAGCAAATAAGCTAGGAAAGCTGGCTCAGAAATACCCGGTAGTTAATAGTTAATACTGAAAGATGAAAAAAAAATGGAATCAATTGGAAAGCCAGGTAGGAGTCTAAGATACTGTTGCCAGCCACCAGCCATTAATTTAACTCAGCAGTGCTGAAAATAGCATGGTAAGTAGCATTAGGGGGCTCCCTGTGCTGAGAGAGTGAGAGTGATTATGCAAGCATGAAATCTGCTTACTCCTACATTTTAAAATGCATTTTGGGATTTAATTCCCCTGTTTTAAAAACCCTGACATTCATTATTAACATGTATTATTATTGTTCTGTGTTAATTTAAAAAACAGTTTTCCTAAATAAAGATCAGGTTGGATCAGCTTTGTTGCCTGACTTCACATCACCTTGTTCTTCAGAAGCATTTCAAATGAGCTTGTAAACTGTAATGACTGAGGTTTTACAAATTGGTGAAATGATGTGGAACATGCAATTACAACATTTTCAGTGAAAGGCAGTATTGGACGCTCCAAGGGGCTGTTTTACCCAGAGACAAACTCAAGCTTGACTTTTATTTCTTGTGCTTCAAATTGTGGGCTGACATAGAGTGTATTGATTTTGATGCTTAAAAAAAAAAGCAGAGTTGTAGTGAACAGGTTAAAGTTCAGTTCCCTGTAGAAATTAAGCCAGCTTGTGTGCCATGTTTCTTAACCAGTTATGTCTACTAGTTTTAATCTTTACCATTTAGTTTTTTAACTTTTTGTTTTTTATTTGAAAAAATAAAATTTCTAGAAGAATGAGTTCTAGTGCTAATAAAGCTGTTCTAATATGACCTACAAATAGATTGTCAATTGTGTTTCCACATATGTGGTATAAATAAATAAATAAATAAATAAATAAATAAATAAATAAATAAATAAATAAATAAATAAATAAATAAATAAATAAATAAATAAATAAATAAATAAATAAATAAATAAATAAATAAATAAATGGTGTTTTCATGTGTACATCTAACTATCTCTTTCCATCCTTTGCAACATGTGGAAGATCATTAAAGAGAGATACAACCTAGAACCAAGGAAAGTTTCCTGATAATTAGAAAAATTAATCAGTAGAATAGTTGTGGATGCTCCATCACCAGAGATCTTCAAGAAGAGATTGGACAGCCATTTGTTGGACTAGAAGACTTCCAGCCCTGTTATTCTATGTTCTATTTTCTTTCTGCTTTCATCAGGGAGTATTAGTTTTGATATGGGTAATATTTTATTCAGTAGTTTAAACCATCACAGTTCGTATTCACTAAAAGTTTGTAATAGGCACCATTTTTATTATTTTTTTAAATGAATGTCAACTGCACATTTTAAAATGATAATTCTCAGAGAAGATGGAAGATTTTTGGTGCATGCATCTTTAAAAAATAATTTATTTAAGAAGTGTGGGGACAATACAAGAGGACTAGAAATAGATAACGACAATGTGGAATTTTATAACACAAAATTGATTCAAAACCATAGCAATTCCACAATAACGCCTCATCAGGAGGAAGTGAAATTGCTTGATAGGTTAAGATCAATTGGTAATTTTTTTTTCTTGAAATGAAGATGGAATGATGAAAAATACTCAAGTATAATATAGCTTGATTTATATGTCTTACTCTTGCTTCTACAAATTGACAAACCCTACATTTAACAAACTTCAGGCCATCAGCACTGCATATCTCACCCATCATTAAATACTATCATATATTATCTAATCATATTACTGGTCTCATTTGCTGAAGCATCTTGTAGAGGTCACCATGACTTCGTTATGTAGGTGATGTCATTTGCCTCTTCCTGTGGATGCTTGGCTTACTTGCATCCAATTAGGATAATATGATATCTACCCTCCCCTATATCAAAATAATTATGATATATATTTGAAGCTATGTTATATTACATCAAACACAGCAGTATATAGACTGTAGGAAAATGGCTCTTCAAAGTCTCTGTCTTTTTAATTCTGCTATGAAATCTATTTAACTGGACACTGAAAGAACTACTACACGTGTACTTTCTTACAGACTTTTGATAACTTCATAATTATGTATAGTCATTAGAGGGATTACTCTTCATAAATCTTTGTTACTCTACAGCCTGAGGCTGCAAAGTGTAAGATGAAGAAATCTATCAGCAGCAAGGAGGAAAAGGCAAGCCAAGCTATATCCCAGTAGTGAGAGCAGCATAGCTTTGGAAAGACTATCAAAAGCCCAGAGTTTTCCAGCTGTTGATAAAGATATCTGTAACATAGAAAAGGAACCAGGTGTTTGTGATGTTAGAGTTAGCAAAGAAATTACTTTAAATAAAGATGATAATCTGGGACTATAGCAATACAAACAAAACTCCAGTGGGTCATTACGCTAAGCATGGCATTATTAACTGAACTGACTCACATCTCCTCAGTATTATTACCTTATTTACCCCATCATGCACTTCTACATCTGCTAGATGACAAGAGCATCTGTTTCTGCAAACTATGTTTTATTTTCTGATTAACAGAAAATGGAATATGCCAGCTGAGTAAAACACTAATTCCACTAAAGGTGCATTCATAAGAACTGAGAGATTCTCTATAATTCAAGGTTTCATAGAATCAAAAGGCTGTAAGGGACCTGGCAATCTTCTAATCCATCCCCTTGCCCAAGCCAGGAGACGTTATTACATTCCAAATGGCTGTCCATTCTTTTCTTGTAGACCTACAGCAATGGAGTACCCACCACTTTCAGAGATACGCTATTCACCTGATTGATTATTCTCACTATCAGGAAATTAGTTCTATTGATCTTCTACCCATTACTTCTTGTCCTTCCCTCAGGTTCTTTGGAGAATTAAGTCAATCACCTCTTCTCTGTGACAGTCCTTTGAGAACTGGAAGACAGCTATCATGTCACCCTTAATCCTTCTCTTTGTTAGGCTAGACAAACTTGGTTCCCTTAATCTCCAGACCCTTTATCATCTTTGTTGCTCTTCTTCACACACTTTCTAGGGTCTCAGCATCTTTTTTGCAACATGGCAACCAGAACTTGTGTAGTATTCCAACTGTGGCCTCACTAGTGCAGTATGAAATGGTAATACTCCTTCTTGTGATTGTGATGTTGATGCAGCCTCTGTTGATGTAGCCTAGAACTGTAGTTACGGCTTACTGCAGATTCATGTTTAAAAGATCCACTAGAAAATCTGGATCCCTATCACATTCCTACTATTAAGCCAGGTTCTGCCTATTCTGTATCTGTGCCTTTGTTTTTTCCTGCCTAGGTGCTTGATCTTACTTCTCACCACCACCACCACTGAATTGCACCTTGTTAGATATGGCCCAAAGCTTAAGTCTTTCAAGATCCTTCTAAATCTAGAGTCTATTTTCCAAAGTTTTAGATATTATTCAAGGAAGTTGTAAAGTGAGAGGCCAATAGTTAGCACATGCAATAGCAGTTATGCATATAGAAAGGGCACTATATTTGAGAGCTGGAAATTTTCAGTTATTTGAGAATTTTCCTGGATGAAAACAGGCTCCCTATGAAAAGTTTTGTTTCTTTACAGGAATATCTTAAAGAATATATAATGGCATAATAACTTGTTGCTACAGATTCCCAACCAGAGGTTTTCAATGGTCCATTTTCTGCATAAGTAGGTAGCATATGGTATAGACAGGAGAATGAACAGGTCTGTTTAGGAACAACATAACAATATATTCACATGGATTTCTTCCAGGCAAGGAAAGTTATTCAGGATGCCTCTCACATGATTATATGCTTAGCATCTTCTTCTTGTGCCATATTCGTCACCAGACGATGGTGATCATGTTAGCAATCCTATATCTGTCAACAGCCGCATGAAAAAATGCTGCTGAGTTTTGTCCAAACCAGTCCCTTAGGTGTTCTTCTGCCTGGATCTCATTTGTCTTCAATCTTTCCCTGGAGGATTAAGTGAAGGATGCCATATTTTTCTGGGTGTCGCATCACATGTCCAAAATATTCTAACTTTCGCTTTTTAATGACTTTGATGATTTCCCTTTGCTTTCCCAGGCGGCTTATCATCTCCTCATTTGTGATTTTGTTAACCCAGATACAGCCATTTTGTTAACCCAGATACAGCCATCTGTAAATCCACATTTCAAATGCTTCTAGTTTCTCTAAGTGGTTTTCTGTCAGAGACCAACTCTCTACTCCGTAGAGCAGGATAAAAAAGATGTAACATCTGATAAGCCTGATTTTCAGACTTAGGCTTATGTAGTGACTGCAAAAGACCTTTTTCATTTTGAAGAATGCTGTTCGAGCTTTCTCTATCCTTGTCTTTACTTCACTGATCATGTCCCAGCTTTCATGTAAATTAAAACCAAGGTACATGATCCTCTCAACTTTTTCTAGTGATATTCCTTCCAAATTTATCAGTGGTAAATTAATGGGTTATTTGCTGACAACTATGATCTTGTTTTTGAGGTGTTAAGCTTCAATCCATATTTTTCAGATATTTCTGAAACTCTGTTGATGAGGAGCTGAAGGTTTTCATGCTTACTGGCAAGCAGAACTGTATCATCAGCATATCTTAAATTGTTGATCTGAACACTGTTTACTTTGAGGCCAGCATCAATGTTTTTCAGTGCTTCGTTGAAAATTGACTCAGAGTAGATATTAAACAACAGTGGAGCAGGGGCGGGTTCCTAATTTTTTTACTACCACTCTGTGGGCGTGGCTTATTTTGTGGGTGTGGCTTGCCAGCCATGTGGCCGGGTGGGCATGGGCCTCGGGAGCTTGGCAGCGACCGGAGAAGTGGGAGGAGCATTGCCGACCCGCAACGCAGCCCCTCGCAACGGGAGCAGCAAGACTGCGGCAGCAGTTCTTCTAGGAGGCTCCGTTCGGCCTGAATGCTTCTCCCCATTCGATGATCCTAGGCTCCTGCCACCCGTTCCCCCTCCCCTCAGCAGCTCGAAAAGCCTCAAATGTGCGAAAATGCCTGGGATCATCACCGCGCGTTCGTGGCTTCTCGGACTGCTGAAGGGAGGGGAATGGAGATAGCTCCTGCCGCCCGTTCTTTCAGCATCTCACGCGCTCCCTCAGCCATCCTCCCCTGCTTGGACTCACTGTGGGGTAGGAAGGCAGCGCATATGCAGTGCCGGAAGCTCAGCTTCTGGGCATGTGTAGAAAAAAATTAAAAATAAATTTAAATTTTTTTAAAAAAAATGGTGGCACCCAGGCACCGGCAACCGACTGCACCGGTACTGTGATGTCACCAGTGGGCCGCTACCGGTGCTATAGAGTGGACCGCACTGGTAGGAACCCACCACTGCAGTGGAGACAGAATACAGCCCTGTCTGACCCCTCTTCGTATTTCTGTATCATCTGAGTATTTTTTACCTATTTTGCTTTGTATTTTTGCTTTGTATTTGTATTTTGTATTTTATTTTTGGAGAGTATTTTGCTTTGCATGGGTATTTATAAATGTGTAGGTCCTCTTATAATACATAATCCACAGAGGCTTGGTTACAGAAATATTTGTGGAAAGGAGCTAACAATGTAATTAGTCTATTTTCACCTGAACTCTAATCTAGAAAGGTAATTTAAATTATGTTGTTGAGATTTGATTCAAAAGAGTTTTTACAAGGACTTTCTTATAAGATGTGAATCTGATCTTTTGTTTGCTTTGACTAATTATGGGCACCTTATGAATCAATTCAAACAAAATTAAATACAATGAGCTTTTTAGATGAATTTGTGTTGAGTAGTAAATAAGAAATCCTGGCTACTCTCAACTGTTAATTTCTATGTAGGGCAGGAAGAAGATAGAAAAAGGAGCAGAGCTGGACATCCGGTTTGGAGCGCTTCATCGCAGACGTCCCTTCGTCGGACGCCTTTCCGATCTTTGTTAAAAGCCGCCAGAACAGCTGTCTGGCGGCTTTGAAATCTCTTCCCCGGGCAAAGGGGAGAGATGAGAGCCTGACAGGTGGGGTAGAGCCCCCCCAGCGCCCTAGGAGCCATCTGGTAGGGCACGAAGGGAGAGCTCCCCATGCAGCCTGTCTCCAGCTCCGAAGATCAGGAAACCTCTGCCTTTGCAGAGCTAGATGTCGTGACCAGCCGCTGCTTCAAGAATGGGATTTATAATTATATTTAAACTACAGAAGCAGACAGAGAGAAACAGGCGTGAGATGGGCAAGTACTGAAACCTCTTTTTTCCTTTTTTTTTCAACTCCTGGGGAAGCTTTCACTTCGGCAAGGGAACAAAGGAAACAGAGTAACAATATGGCGATTGAGAAGTGAAAGTGACTTTCGTTTTCCCAGAGGCTTTTTTTTTTTCCTCTCTCTCTCTTATGGAAACTTTTAACTTGGAAAAATGGTTTTTTCTCTCTCTGTCTCCTAACTCTGGATTAAAGTTATAATAGAAATATTTCCAATAATAAAAGACTATCTGATTTTTAAACTGGAAAGAACTTTAATCAGGCATCTGGCTTTCTCTCTTTTTTGTACTCTTTTGAAACACCAATGGCTTCAAAGTCTGGAAAGATTGTTTTGACTAAAAGAAATGACTATTCATCTGGATATATTTCTAAAATGCAACTTAACACTGAGCTAACACCTCCACAGCTTTTGACACCTGAAAATTTATTAAATAATTTAAAGATTATGAAACATGAACTTACTTTGGAATTTAATCAGAAAATAAGTGAGATAGACAAAAAAATGCAGGCTGCTTTGAAGAATATGAATCAACAACTCAGATTTGATGTGTTAGAGGTTTGCAAAGGCTTAGCAACAAATATTGAAGTTTTGGCAGAACGTATTGAAACAAATAAACAAGCTTTGGCAACTTCGGTGAATTACATAGATAAAATCCAAAATGATATTGCAAATTTTGAAAAAGAGGTCTTAATGACTCAGTTCAGATCCATGGAAGTTGCTATAAGGATTAGAGGTTTGAAAGAAGGATTATATGAAAATCTAAAAGGCAGGATGGTTGACATATTGGATCAGGTATCTGGAATTTCTAAAGTGGAATTGGCTACACAAATCGACAAAATTTACAGAATCAATTCGTGGTACGCTAAACAAAAGCATTTACCAAGGGACATTGTCATATATTTTACCACAAGAGCTCTACGGAACAGAATTATACAAGCAACGTTTAACAATAATCTTATGGTGAATGGTCAGGAACTAAAGATTTGGAAAGAAATCCCCTCTAAAATGCTTAAAGCCAGAAAAAGCTATACTTTTTTGATTGATGAATTTAAGAGATTAAATTTACAATATAAATGGGAAGCGCCAGTTGGAGTAGCAGTGAAATTTTCTGGAAAAAGATACCGGCTCAACACGATAAAAAAAGCTACTGAATTTTATGTCAATGTTCTAAAGGCTGATATATCCAAGATTCCAGAGGAAGGATGTATGAAAATAAAAGAGGAAGAGGAGGGGAAGCCACCTTTGATGGATCAAAAGGAAATAGATTCAAAAATCCAAAAGGAGTGCCTGAACCAGATAGCTGGGGAAAAGGAGATGGAGGTTTGGGATCAGACGGGAGACGACTCGACAAATTCGAATTTAGTGAACTATTAAAAGATGAACTATCAAGATACAAAACGATGTGATGTTGAAATATATTGGACGGATAGAGACTAATATGATTGTATTTTATCTTTTCCCTATCTAATGATTACTTATGCAATATTTAGTTAAGTTTTATATAATTTTGAGGTTATTTTTAATGTTAATAATATTAGATATATATAGTTTGTTGAAGATTTGTTTATTCTTCTTTTATTTTCTTTTTTTGTTTATTGAAGTTAGTAAGTTAATTTAGAATAATATTATCTTATTAATATCATGACGAAATTTAATATTTGATGATCACTTATGTAACATTTAGTTAAGTTTTATCTTAGAGGTTATTTTTAATGTCAATAATATCAGTTTAAGATTTGTGTATTTTATATTTAGTTATTACTTTTGTAACATTTACCTTGTATAAGATAGAGGACTGAAGGGAGGAGGTAGGAGGTTTGTTTGTTTGTATTGTTAAAGAGTTTTCTCTTTCTTTCTTTCTTTTTTTTTCTTTTTTGTATCTTTACTATTGTATATAAATGCGATATATTAGTAGTATATAATCTGGAGTTGAAGTTTTTTTAAAAAACAGTGTTCTTTTTTTCCTCTTTTTTTTCTCTTTTTATTAACAATTTAAATTTATTATTATGCCCTGTATTATCTCTGGGAAGTCTGGGGGGGAGGTGGGGAGGGAAAGGGGTGGGTTCGGGGGGGGGAGAAAAAAACAAAAATGTTTGTACTTTATATTTAATATTTTGCTACTACTTATGTAAGTCTGTACTAATAAAACTTTTTGAATTAAAAAAAAAGAAAAAGGAGCAGAGCTGATGCCTTGGAAATTCTACTGTCAACTTCGAAACAGACCCATGCTGCCACAGCCATTTTTTCATTTCTCAGCTTGCCACACAGTATTGGGGAGGATAGATTTGGAATGTGAGACCAAATCTAAATAAATCTAAATAATAACAACAGATTGTCCCATGGGAACCAAGGTCATCTCAATATAATCTCAAGGAATGAGTCCGTCCCTTTCATGTTATTTTCATCAAAAATTCTTTCCAAAGACAACAGTATTGTAAAGGTATTATCCAAAAGGCATAAACATTAAGTAAATAAAATACCAATTTACAAAGCCTTGCTTCGGAATCTATGTGCCATTTTTCCCAATTGAAACTATGGTTAAATCTATGTGTTGTGAAAGTAAAGAATTTTTTTTTACAAAAATGTCAAAACATGAAAAAAAGTCTTTAATTTCACAATACATAGACAGATTTAACCGTAGTTCCAATTGGGAAACTATTTTCTGCTTCTCTGCGTGTAAGACCTCACTTAAATATTCCTGATCAATGCCCATATATTCTGGTCTACAAATTAAGCAAAGAAATAAACCTTAAAGATTTTTCTTTTCATACATTAAGTGTGGGAATGGGGTGAGTATAGAAAGCACTTAGAAAATGAAAAAGAAGTATATCCAGAGAGAGATATAAACTACATATTATAGAAAGAATGGGAGAACCTGGTGGTGGAGTCATGAGGAATCATCCTAATCTTTACATAGTCACAAATGGACTACATTTTGAATTCCGTTGACCCATATCAAATGCCAAGATAGTTTTAACCATCAATTGAGTAGTTTCTTCTGCATAGGCATAGGCATAGGCATAGGCATAGGCATAGGCATAGGCATAGGCATAGGCATAGGCATAGGCATAGGCATAGGCATAGGCATAATAATAATAATAATAATAATAATAATAATAATAATAATAATAATAATAATAATAATAATAATAATAATAATAATAATAATAATAATAATAATAATAATAATAATAATAATAATAATAATAATAATGAGATTGCTCCCCCCCATCCCTGATCCTGCCTTTTGCCATCAAGAGGCAGTTAGATTGCTTCCCCCCCATCCCTGATCCTGCCTTTTGCCATCAAGAGGCAGTTAGATTGCTTCCCCCCCCCCCATTCTGCCGTTGCCGGTCCCAAGCCCGGATGAGAAAGGAGGAGGGTTGGGGTCAGGTTGGCAACCTGGCCTCCTAAAAAAAAAAACTCGCCAACCCATATAACATGGTGAAACAAATGAAGAAAAATTCTATACCGCATTGGTCATCACGCGGGTTAACAAGGGCCACGGCGGATGTTGAGGTCCCTGGACATCCGTCGACAAGTGGGCTACAAGTGGACCAGCCAACCAAGCCTGAAAAAGTCACTGAAAATCAGATGGTCAAGATCTTGTGGTATTTTCGTATACAAACAGACAAGGTACTGGCGCATAATACACGCATTACAGCATAATCACGCTGATCGAGAAAAACAAGGTGACTGTCATTGACATCGCAATACCAGGTGATAGCAAGGTCGATGAAAAGGAACACGAAAAAATCGCAAAATACCAGGACTTAAAAATTGAAATTTAACGATTATGGCACAAACCAGCAGTGGTAATTCCAGTGGTGATTGGAACACTGGGTGCTATCCCAAAAGCACTGGAATTACATTTAAAACAGCTCAAAATTGACAAAATCACCATCAGTCAAATGCAGAAAGCCGCACTGCTCGGTTCCGCACATATACTTTGAAAATACATTACGATGTCCTAGGCCCCTGGGTGGGGCTTGACTAGTAATCAATGCCAAATCCGGCAAAACAACTGGCCGCTGTGATACAATTGTATTATAATAATGATAATGATAATGATAATGATAATGATAATTAATAAGCCCTTATTCAAGATCTCATCAAGGAGGAGTACCAACCTGGCCTGTATCACCAAGACCTGGCTGATCCCGGAAGAGAAAGTTCCCCTCAGAAATGGGTTTGGCACCAGCTAAGCTGAGTTTATTTATTTATTTATTTACTTATTTTGGTTTTCTTATATGCCGCCCTACTCCCGAGGGACTCAGGGCGGCGTACAGCAGAAAAAAATACAAGAAACCAACAAATAAACATTAATTAAAACCAATACAAAAATTAAAAATTCAATATTAAAACAAACATCCATCAACCAGACATACCCGGGGGAGAGCTCAGATGGATTAGTCTCTACCCCCTGCCTGCAGGAAAAGCCATGTCTTAACGGCTTTTCGGAAGGCCAGCAGGGTGGGGATGGTTCGGGTCTCTGGGGGAAGTTGGTTCCAGAGCGTGGGCCCCCCCACAGAGAAGGCCCTCCTCCTGGGGCCCGCCAGCCAGCATTGCTTGGCTGACGGGACCTGGAAGAAGAGTTTAGGGTTTGGCACCAGTCAAGATTCCAGAGTAGGGGAGATGGAGTGGCAATGGTCATCTGAGAATATATTTTGGGCTTCAGGAGCCTTGCTCTCCAAGTCTCTGGTTGTGAAATCATGTTTTTAAACTGGGATCATGGGATCATGAGCATCAGTGGCCAGTGGTTAAAGTGCAGTACTGCAGGCTACGTCTTCTGCCTGCAATTTGGCAGTTCAAATCTCACCAGGCTCAAGGTTGACTCAGCCTTCCATCCTTCCGAGATGGGTAAAATGAGGACTTAAAATTGTTCGGGGCAATATGCTGACTATGTAAACTACTTAGAGAGGGCTGTAAAGCACTGTAAAGTGGTATATAAGTCTAAGTGCTATTGCTATCAGCTGGAATTGTTGCTAGTATACCAGCCTCCCTGCAGCAAGGCAACCTCCCTGCCTGAGCTGCTAGAGGCATTTCAGGGTTAGAGGTGAAATTCCTCAGACTTATGGTTCTGTGAAACTTCAACCTTCCATCTCTGAGTCAGGCCTCAGAGGCAGTATTACTCATACTTGAAGAGCAGCTGGCACTCAGAACTAGGAGAGCCTTTGGGTGGTGAACCAGTTGCAGCCTTTTCTGGATCAGGTGTCCCTGTGCTCAATCATTCAAGCTTAGTGATCTCATGTCTGGACTACTGTAATGTACTGTACATGAAATGCATTTGAAAAGCATTTGGAAGCTACAACTGCTGCAGAGTGCAGTGCCATGGACAGTGTTTGGTGCCTGAGAGTGGCCCATGTTACACTGCTGTTTTGCAAGCTGAATGGCTGCTGATTTGCATCTGGATACAACTCAAGGTCTTAATTATCACCTTAAAGATTATATGGCATGGTCCAGATTACTTCAGGAACTGTTTCATCCCAATGGCACTGGCCCGTCCCATCTCTGTCAGCACAGGACACATGCTGTATATCTTGTCAGTCAGGGAATTCCAGCTGGCAGTGTCCAGGAGAAGAGCCTTCTCTGCATGGCTCCTAAACTTTGGAGCATTTTGCCCCCTGGGATGAGGTCTACTCCCCCTCTCCAGATCTTCTGTAAGAACCTGAAGACATGGCTCTGCCAGCTCACTTGGGGCCCCAATGGGGAAGCATCATGCTGGAAGTGATTGATGGACCAATAGCAGATCCCACCTCTCCCCCTGCACATCCTGCTCCCTCTGTCCCCATCTTTTAGTCATAATTTATATTTTTATTGCTATTAGATATATGTGTTTTTATGGTTTTATTGCTTTTAGTGTTGTAAGCCCAGAATCACCTTACGATGACTTGGGCAAACAAATTTAATACATAAAATAATAATAAATAGACATGATTAGTAATAAATCAGATTAATTGGAGTTTCGTGTTCAGTCTTGGTCTTTCACACCTGACACATTCGATACATCATATTAGTCTGATCTGGCATCATGGATATTTTATGTTGGAACCCAGGACATTTTTTAAAATCCCATTTTAGTCATGTGCCCCATAATTGAAATTCCCTATGGGTAGAAGTATCAGGTTATATCAGGCTTGCCTGCTTCTTTCACACTACATTTGTTTTCTATTCACCAAATCAGTAGATTCTAAAAGCACCTCATGAAGTATATTACACATTAGAGAGACATTCACCTTATTGCTGATTTCCAGGAAGCTTATTCATGCTACTTTAAATGCACAAAAACTGTTCAAAGTTAACCTCTTAACAATATTCCTTTTTCTTTCTGCTTGTCTCCCCCCCCCCTCAAGGCTTGTTTTTATTTATTTATTAAAATGAATATTAGGTCTATGTACCTATTCAACCATTGCTCTATATCATATAATCTACATATTTGGCCTGGAACATGTACAATGAACACATATTAACAATTTGTCAGTAAACTGAAGATTAGAGAAGAAAGTAAAAAAACAACAACCCCAAAATAAAACTTACTAATAAAATTGGAATGTAATAAAATGTAACTTATTATTAAAAAGGCAAAATAGTCCCACAAAACACAAGACTTTGTATTATGATTTATTGTAATAATTTATTGCTTATCCAAGCTATAATAAATCAGGAAAAATTAATTAATTTCAGGAGCAATTTTCAAAATTTGAATGCTGCAATCCCAAAAGCCTTATCTCATGACAAGGTCCTAATGTTTCATGTAGAAAGGGACAGTTGTTCAGATTGTCACTATTTGTTTTGGATTTTGTAAAGTCCTTTGATCTATGCATGGGAGCAAATAGGAAACAACTGGATTTGGGAAAAGACTAAATGCATACTTAGGAAAAATCTAGTTATTGCATTTTGGGCTAACTAGTTTTTGAACCCATGTTATTATAGGAAGGTTGAAGCTTAATGTAGTGAATCCATTACCTGTAGTGAATCTTCACCATGTTAGCATCGAGGAGCTGGAGAATAAATGGCACAATTTAGTTAGCGCTCTGGAAAATCATACATGGCATAATTAATTCTTCAATGTGAATGGAGGCCATTTTAAGGTTCGGACTGGTTTATTGGATAGATGTGCTTGTCATATTGCTAAAAGAAAAGACACAGAGTTGCACATTTGTTCATGTAGTGGTGCAAATGTAGAGACAACTCCTACAATTGAATGGAAGTTCATCCCATGCTAATATAGGAATCATCAACCAGGACATTTGAACTCCATAAAGTAGGGAACATTGCCCCTCTTTGGATTGTTTTTATATATATATGCTGCTGATCTCACTATCAGGGGGACTTTGAGCAGTTACAGAATCTTTCCTTTGTTCTACAACAGGGGTGTCAAACCCGATTTCATTGAGGGTTGCATCAGAATTGTGTTTGACCTCAGGGGGCCAGGGTGGGCATGACCAGGGTGGGCATGGTCAGCTCTACGTCACTTGTGTTGGGGGTGTCTATAGCAGCCCCTGGTGCCTCTGCCAGTGAAAATGGAGCTTCATTTTCACTGGCAGAAGCCAATGGCAGAAGCACCACAGTCCAATTCTTTGCTATTTCCAGGGCAGCCCCACGGGCCAGATCTAAACACCCCATGGGCCGGATCTAGCCCATGGGCCTTGAGTTTGACACCCCTGTCTACAATCATTTCCCCAATTTGAAGCTACCCCAGAATTTATCTGTTCTGGGAAGAAGTTGATATTTGCTCAGAGTCATTTCCTTCATATAAACAAACAACATATGTTGTTAGAAGTGAAGATGGTTTTCAGTGTGGTAGTGATTGTTCTTTTGAAACCCATTAGTAATCTTGAAGTACAGGATGATTCTACCTGTGGTTAAAGAAACAGTGGTCGATCCCTTCTTTAAGAAACTATTACTGAACCCAAAGTAGGTGCAGAATTTCCAATCTGTCCATGGGGGAAGGTAGTTGAGAAGATAGTCAGGCTACCACTTCAGAGGATTTTATTGGAAAATGACTATTTTCAGTTAGGTTTCAAGGATCAGCACCAGAGGATGCTGATTGCACTTCTTGGTGACCTTTGGGGAGACTGAGTTGGGAATGATGCATCCATCCTGGCCCTCACTGATACACCTCAGCAAATTTTCATTTGGTTGATCTGACTTAGGGGAGGGGTAGAATGGAAAGTGCAATAATGATTTCTCCTACTTATTCCAGGATCAATTGATGGAGAAGAAGTTTTAACCCTTTGCCTTTGTTTTATAGGGTGTCTTAGGATTCAGTTATGTGTTCCTGTTTGGGCTGCTTAGATAAAGCTATCCATCAGCATAGGATTAGGTATTATCTATACATTAAAGATACTCAGTTGTATACTTCAATAGCCCTGGCCAGCTAAGTAAGCCAGCTAAGAATATTAGAATAATATAGAGCCATTACAAACAGTTAGTCATGGGAGGTTTCAGTATTTTGTTACAAAATCCTAATCATATTAAACAACTTCCCAAAACTCCTATTTACTCCCATTTCTTGACCTGGGATTGACATCTTGAAAACACATTTCACTTGTTTCAGGACAAGAATATATATTTTATATGTTTAAATCTGTTTTAGGGATACAGTTCTTCAGGATTTGAAATCCTTTTAAAATGCATGCAAAGAAATCATTTGTAATCTTTGGCTCATTTTACCAATGTTCCTTCAAATTACTGCTTAACACGCAAAGCAGGGCAAATGCTAAAAACATGTCTTTATGATGCAAATTCTGTCCCTTTTGTATGTATGCATGCACTGTGATGTTGCATGCACATATATAAAGGGTACAACATGCATTGTAATGCTCATTTTAATTAAGTTGACAACATTGCTGGATACATTGCTACAGAATCCTGTGTGACTGTTTTTGTCAAATATTTACTGTAAGTTAAGGCTCCACTTATAAAGTGTATAGAGAGAAGATATCTCCCCTAGGAATGGCAATAAAATGAAAACACCTTCAATTGATATGTCACTATAAAAGACCGGGAAACAGATTTGGAGTGCATTTAACTGGCTTCCTTTAAATTGATTGCACATTTTTGTATATGTTGCTTATGCATGTGTTATTTAGTTATTTTTTTCCTCTAAATTATTCTTATTCTTATCTTCTTTAGTGTTGCTTGTACTAAGTTTCATGTGTGAAATCTACTTCATTAGATACCTGCTGAAGTTGCAAATTAAAAAGAAAAAAAGAAAAATATTCACATTTATTTTCACATGCATCTTCTTATAATGTACACATCTTACACATATATTGAGGTAAGAACTACATCATAAGATCCAGGGAGAGTGAGGAATCCAAAGATTGTGGTGCTTCAATTTGTATACTTGACTGGGAAGTGTAAATTAGTTTTATAGCCCAAAGGGTTCTCTGATACACAGGACTGATGAATGCTTCCTGTTGCGAATTTCATATGATAGATGTAAACATGTCCTACTCTCCATGACAATTATGAATCCAAATGATATCCACCTTGTGCAAATGTGACAGAATCCTGCCGTGTTTCTAATTGTGCCAACTTCCAGAAAGATATGTTATGTTGTGGAAAATAGTTGTGAAGAGCTAGAAGCACCAGGGGGTGTGAAAGATCAATATATGTGCTTTATCACTTGAGCTTTATTTGTATTTATTGGTTTGCCAAGGTTGAAGTAGGAATGTTTTCATCATGTGCAATTTCCTCATGTGGCAGGAACCTCATTTGTGTTGGAAAGCCTGCCAAATGCTAGATTTTTTTTATGAACTGATGCTGAGACACATTTCTGTTTATAGTTACAATCTGTGGGAAGTGTGTCTAGCAATTTAGACTGCTCTGTTGCAGCAGCTAATGATATTGAAGGGATGGGGGACCAAAATATCCATTCAGTAGTCATGTACTAGAGAATAGAGATTCTATTGAACTTTGATATGATCTCTTAAGGATATCAATTACCATGATTTTTAAACAAGACTATAGGTAACTTTCACTTAGTTTCTGATTTTTCTCACTCCACAAAGTAATTTTGTCAGTGACTAACAGAATATTTTCTATGTTCAATCACAATAGTCCCTGCCTCACAACTTAAGGAGGGATGGAAAAAGAGAGAAAGAGAGAGTGAGTTCTATTTATTCCCATTTAAAAAAAAATTCTCATGGTGGTTTAGAAGTTTATTGGCTTTAAAACTAACTATAAAATAGTATTTGCTGAATACAAGCCATGATATACAATCACTCCACGAAATATGCAGAATCCAGATCCAAAATTTCAGCAGAGCTGAAATTGTATGGCAGGAGATTATATAAGCATGTGGAAAGTAGGTTTTACAAAAACTATTACTCAACAGCAACAAAATCCAAAGTACATGTTCAGCACTGTTGTATCTCTAAACACTACATGCCTCAATTTAAAGTATTATATCTTTTAAGTCTGGGAACAATCCAGCTGGCCATTTCTGGGGACCAACCATGTTTGATAAACCTTTTGAGTTGTCTGACTGTTGGAAACTACAAATGCAAGGAAATTGGAAAGCCCCTTATAGGTCATATTGTAATTTGGAGGATCATAAGAATATAGACATGCTCCAGAGATATATGGCTGCTTTTACGTAGGATCTGAATGTAAGACTGGCTTGATCTACTAAGATAGAACAACTCTTTAGTCTATAGGGAGGAAAGTAAGGGTTACATATAAAACATATCAAAAGATGTTACAGAGCAGTAAGTAGCTCACTAATTTCTTATCTAAATGGTTTGTTTACAATGGATGAGTCATTTCATAGATACTAATATATTTTATTCTTAAGCATGTGTAGCAAGTGATCAGAAATTGACTGTTGGCCAGGGGATACAATCTCTCCTTCCTGATATTAGAAAATTCCCAGGTAATAAATTATATTTTTTCTGAAATGTTCCACCATACTGAATATCAGAGGATTATAAAATTTGATGACAACTTTCTTACTGGGCAATCTTAAAGAACTAAAGTATTTTAACATTAGTAGCAACATTTGATACAGCAAAACTTTAGAAAAGACCTCTTATGCCAATATATAACCAGTGGATAAACAATATGTGCAAACTGAAAGCAGCCAATAGTTTCAATTTAAAATGTTGAGGAAGAGCCTGGTACAATAACGAGAACTTAAAGTAAAATAGGTATGATTTGGGGAAATGTTATTTGCACACAAAATACAACTGCAAATTATGAACACACTGTAAGTTTTATTTTTTCTTCTTCAAAATATAAAATGCCAAACAAACAAGTTAGAAGAATATGGACTTGATATGCAATGGTTTGTGGAGATCAGGCATTTTTAACTTAGAATAATAATAACTAATAATTTATCTCACCATCTGGTCTCTATTACATAACCTGAAAACCCAACATTAAGCAGCTATCACCTCTTTTTTCCTATCAAGCAGGGATAAAAGAAGGAAAGAAGGAAAATGCTTTGTCTTTCTGCTGTTTAAAAAACCCAGTACAACTTAAACAAGTATCTTGATAGCTAGTTAGTGATGAGCTATGATTTCTGAGGAATGTTGCCAGATTTTCTACCCCCAAAACAACAACTGACATGAAAAAAAATATATGTTTTGAAATAGAATTTAGAGTTTGGAACATACAGCAACAACAAAAACAACGTCAAATACAGATGGATGTTCGTCTTAAAGAAAAAGGCTAGGGTAAACAGGGGGGAACAACTAAGCCCAATCAAGATGAAGATCATATCTCACAGAAAGTGAACTTTGTAAGAAATCATGCAAAGCATTAACACATCCAAAATAAAATAAAAATCTAATGCACTCTGACTCCCTTACTACATTTAGATATCTAAACTCAGAATAGAATAGATAACACAGAATAACAGAGTTGTAAAAACCTTGGAGGTCTTCTAGTCTTCAGCTGCCTGCTCAAGCAGGAGACTCTATACCATTTCAGACAAGTAGCTGCCCAGTCTTTTCTTAAAAGCCTCCAGTGATGAAGCACTGACAATTTATCAAGGCAAGCTGTTCCAATGGTTAATTGTTCTCACTGTTAGGGAATTTTTCTTTAGTTCTAGGTTGCTTCTCTCCATGATTAGTTTCCATTTATTGTTTCTTGTCTTGCCTTCTGGTGCTTTATAAAATAAGTTGAGCTCCTCATCTTTGTGGCAGCCTGTCAAATACTGGAACACTACTATCATGTCACCTCAGTCCTTCTTTTCTCTGGACTAGCCATACCTAATTCCTGCAACCGTTCTTCATATGTTTTAGTTTCCAGGCCCCTATTCATCTTTGTTGCTGTTCTCTACATTCTTTTCAAAGTCTCAACATCTTTCTATAATGTGGTGACCAAAACCAGTTGCAATATTTCAGGTGTGGTCTTACTAAGGTTTTATAAATTAGTACTAATACTTCATGTGATCTTGGGATGTTGGCTATTCTAGCCAGCTTAATGTCATCTGCACATTTGATAAATTCCCCTTCTGTTATCTTATCTATGTTGTTTATGAATATATTGAAGAGTACTGGGCCCAAGACATAACCTTGTGGTACCCCACTGCTTAATTATCTCCATGTAGATATAGTACCATTAAAGACTACTTATTGAGTGTGGTTTGTTAGCCAATTACAAATCCATCTGATGGTGATGCTATCTATCTAGCTTACCAAGAAATAGGCTATGGTCTACTTTGTCAAATGCCTTGCTGAAGTCTAAGTATACTATGTACACAGCATTTCGCTGGTCCACTATTTAGTCACTTTATTAAAAATGAAAAATTAAATATAGTGGAGCAAGAGGAAAGGACAAGAGAATTGAAAGCAGCAAAACAATTTTTTTAAACAGGGAGATGGCTAACCTATAAATTAAAAAAAATATAGGGAAAAAAGATTGATTCAGGTATTACAAGATGAGAATGGAGAGCCACAGTATAAAATGGAGAGAAAGAAAATAATAATCCAAAATTACTTTGATACGCTATACAAAAAAGAAGACATAGAAGAGGAGGATATAAAACAATACCTAAAAGTCAAGGGGTTGCTGGAACTAAAGGAAGAGCAGAGGGAGATATTAAATAAAGAGATAACAGCAACAGAATTAAGAAAAGCAGTGCAAAAACAAAAAAATAATAAGATGCCGGGACAGGATGGTTTGCCAGGAGAGGTATATAAGAGACTTTATGAGGATTTTGAGATGATGTTACTGAAAGTGTACAATGATGTATTGGAGAAAGCTAAATAACCAGACTCCTGGACAGAAGCCTATATATATCCCTCATTCGAAAATAAGGTACAGACCTCAAACAAATAAAAAATTATAAGCCAATCTCATTGCTGAACACAGATTATAAATTTTTTACCACTATAATTGCGGAAAGATTGAAATTAATATTAAATCAGATAATATAATCAGATCAAAATGGTTTTTTACCTACAAGGCAAATTAGGAATAATATGAGGACGGTGTTAAATGTTCTAGAATATTACGAAGTATATCCTGAAAAACCAGTGGCACTAATATTTTTGTATGCCCAGAAAGCATTCGATTATTTTAATTGGTGGTTCTTGTTCCAACAAATTAAAGATATGAGATTTGGAAGGAAGTTTGAGAAAATGATAAAGGCGATATATACGACACAAAAGGCAAGAGTGATAATTAATGGGGATAATACAGAGAAATTTGAAATAAATAAAGGAGTTACTTACTACCTCATTGTTTTATTGGTTTTATTGGTCACTCTTCTCCCATATCTTTAGTTTAAAGCCCTTCTAATAATTGAGCTAATCATTTTCTGAATACATTCTTCCTGGTTCTTGTGAGGTGCAGCCTATTCTTTGCCAAAAATCCTTTATGTAGATAGTGCAGACCATGATGTAGGAATCCAAAGTTCTCTTAGTGGCACCAATATTTAAGCCAGTGGTTGATTTCTAAAATGTGTTGTTCTTTTATTGGATTTGGACCTTTCATTGAAAGTACAGATGAAAACACCACTTGTGCTCTTAACTCCTTAACTTTCTTACCTAGCTATTTGTAATCTCTCAATATTGTTTTCAGGTACATTATCATGTCATTCATCCCCATGTGATGAAGGAGAAAGAAGTAATAATTTGTGGGATTGATAATTCTAGACAGGTTCCCAGTTACATCATCATCATCATCATCATCATCATCATCATCATCATCATCATCATCATCATCATCATCATTTTATTTGTCAAGCATATATGATAACAAGCAAAGTATATACTGTACATAATATAAACATGAATATATCTATATCTATAGATAGATAGATAGTATGGCTATCTGACGAGAGCAAAATAGCTCGAAATAGATCTATAATAGTCTCCCTTTATTTTCATTTATCAGCAAAAAAATCCTACACACACACACACACACACACACACACACACACACACACACACACACATACATACATACATACATACTGTATATATATATATATATATATATATATATATATATATATATATATATATATATATATATGTATATGTGTGTGTGTGTGTGTGTGTGTATATATATATATATATATATATATATATATATATATATATATATATATATACTGTATATATATATATATATACTGTATATATATATATACTGTATATATATATGTGTGTGTGTGTGTGTGTGTGTGTGTGTGTGTGTGTGTGTGTGTGTGTGTGTGTGTGTGTGTAACATTTTTTGCTGATAAATGAAAATAAAGGGAGACCATACCCGTATCTCATAATCATACAAGCATGATTATGAGTACAAAAATTATGAATTTATTAAGTTTTGCTCCAGGAAGATAACATACTTCCCTTAACTGAATATTTGGTCTGCAGATGGCTGGTTCTGTTCCCCTTTGAATCTCCTATCACCTTTTTTTCTGCTAGGGAAGTTTGGGGTCTTTTCTTCCTATCACAGGAGCATTTGATGATGCCTCTTTTCTAGGGACACAATACCACTTTTCTAGATGTCTGCATACTGTCTTTCAGGGGAAGGCTATGAAATTGATTGCTCAACTCCAGTGGGGCTGTACTGGTGTTGGCTGGATTAGACAACATGAGCCTTGTTCTTGGTTGCTGTTTTTTTTTATTTATTTAATGTGAGTGATGCTTCCATTGATCCTCCTCTAAAGATTCATGTACAGATTGTTACTGCTGGAATGATTAGAAGTTGTTTGTTCCTTATGATGTTCAATTTACTTAGGTTGGAAGTCATTTTGCTTAGGTTGGAATTTCTCATTTTGTAGATTGAGTTTCAGAGTGGTTAGAGTTGCCTTTAGATCTTTTACTTTTTTCTTCCAGTAATTCAATTAGTTTACATTTGGAACATGTATAATTTAGATCTTCTGTGGGCATAAGCATGTACATGGAACATAGTTTACAAATCACAATAGTGTCAGTCTCTTTTTCCATGACTATGTTTGTTTTTTCTAGTTAACAAAGTTAACAAAATGTTCAAAGTAAAAATTATTTTGTTACAGATTTAAAAGAATAAAAAGATTCTAAATTTAAAATTCTGAAAATTCATTAAAATTCCAATGTTTAAAATTTTTCCATGTTGAGTTCCTCTTTAGTTTGTAATTCACAGATGTATAAAATGATAGATGAATATATAAAATAACAAATGAATAAAAGAAAAATAAAATCTCATCTCAATGAAAGAAAATTAAAATCAAAGCTGGATGGAAAAATGGTATCTCAGCTGAACATAAAAATATCTCAGTTGAACATAAAAATGCAATATGAGCTTGTAGTTATTGTGAAAGTATATAACAGTATGTATTTTGGTTTTAATAGAAATATGAGAAAAAAAGAAAAAATGCAGTTTATATTGAAGAGTTGGAGAGTATTAAAGATGCACTGGATTCCTTTCTGAGTTTTTGAAGCCCATGATAAGATTAGAATCTTTTGGTGGGCTAAGATTCTTTCCTGACACCTAGCTGATGCTCCTGAAGATATTCAGAGTGCAAAAATAAATACAAATTCTTCCTTTATTATCCAACTTTAAACTAAGTGGAATTGTGTTTGTCCAGCAATTTAACCAAGTGGTCCCCATAGGCTTCTTTATGAGGCAAAGGAAATTCTCCTGTGTGTCAGTGGTACATACCAGGGGTGGGTTCCGACTTACCTCACTGCCGGTTCACTTCCTCATGTGCCGCATGGGTGCGCATGCGCTTTGCGCGCACATGCATGCATGCGCAGTGCCAAAAACCCTGCTTCTGCGCATGCACAGAAGCAAAAAACAGCTTCTGCATGTGCGCAGAAGTGAAAAACAAGATGGTGGCACCTATGGCGCTGCCAAGAGAGCCTGTTCGGGGACGTGGCCAGCTGGCCATTGTTGCCAGTTCAGCAAGCAGGGAGAAATTCCCGTTACCGGTTTTATAGAACCAATCCGAACTGGCAGGAACCTAGCTCTGTCTGGTACATAGAGTGGTACATCTGATACAACTAAGATCTCTAAAAGCTTATACTAGAAGCACCTGTTACAGCATCTGTATGCAAAAGAGTGGGAAAAGAAAGAAGGAAATGCATAAATCAAATGTATAACATCATCAAAACAATCTGTTATCAGAGTGGACTGCTTAAGAGCTGATTTTGCTTTCTAAAACAAATTTACTAGGTAGATCCTGGATTAATATCAAAATATCCTGTTAATTATAAGCTTTTTTATTTCAGAAGATAACATTAACTAATCAGAGAGAAAGCATGATTTCTTTGCACATATTAAAAATAATAGTAATAATGCTTCTGGGTATATTGGGATGCAATGGTATTTTTTCCACAGAGATATGTGGAAGCATACAGTCCTTCACCACCCATAGAATATAGGTCTTTAATTATCTGCACATGTTTTTCCTTCAGTCCTTTAATAAATATGCAACAGGGAACATGTTTACGAATTGAATATATAAGGAAGCAGCAAAGAACAAAATTAAATTGTCAAGTTCATTTCTATCACAGTTCATTACCAAGAATTAACCAATCTTAGTCTTCTAAATAAACATAATTTGCATAAAGATAAAGGTAAATCATGAATCGTTTAGCCCTCATCTAACCTGAAATCCAAGGAAGGATAGGAGAAAATGAGTATAAATTCAATAGCCAAACACAAAGCGGAAAAAAAAGTGATGTAGGTTGATATTGGATATCTGGACCATAAAAAGTTCACAAGGGTTTTGTCTGACAGATTGCAGAAATAAAATCACTGTAGGTCACAAAAGGATGTTGAACTTAAAACTGATTTCTGGCTCTTCTGAGATTTGAATTGAAGAACTTTCATAATATCACAACAACTTTAAAAATGCTATAAAGATTATTGAAGAATGAAACTGCTACATGATAGACAAACAACCCTATAGAAATACTGCTACATTTCAGTTCCATTGAGAATCGTTGCAGTTTTTATTTTCTTTACTAAACTGGTAATATCTATTTTCTGTTAAATGATATAATATAACAACCTATGCACTAAAAATGTAGAAAAAAAGGTGTTTTTTATTTGTATAGTTCATCCAAAGGGCAATAATTCATTGATCCAAATAGTAATGAACTTTGAACAAAATTAGTGATATATGTTCAGAAAATTTAAGAAGGTTAGATCTACAGTATTTAGCCAAATGTTATTAAATGTGTGTTTAATAACACACACACACACACACACACACACACACACACACACACACACACACACACACACACACACACAGTATATATATATACAGTGTGTGTGTGTGTGTGTGTGTGTGTGTGTGTGTGTGTGTGTGTGTATACATTAAGGTGACCAGACGTCCCGATTTTGGCGGGACAGACCCGCTTTTTAATGATTTGTCCCGCGTCCCGCCCGCCTTCTAAAAAGTCCCGATGTTTTCAAAGTTTGCCCGACAACAAAAATTTTTTGAAAATAAACAGCGGGACGTCTGGTCACCTTGAAGCCGGCGCTGATTGGTCAGAGCAGAGAGTCTACTCTACTGTTCTGACCAATCAGCGGCGGCTTCACATCAGGCGGGGAGCGTTAAAAGTGCTCCCCGCCACCGCCGCTGCCATTTCGCTGCACGCTGCCACCTTGTTGTAGTCGGCTTGTAGTCGGAGAGCCGAGCGAGCCGCCCTCTTTGACCGTTCCTGCCCGCTGCTGGCCAAATCCCCCTGCCGCCTGAAGCCTGCTCCCGGCCGCCGTTGCTGAGCCGCCATACGGTAGGATTTTTTTTAAAATTGTTTAAGGCAGGGGGACTTGCCAAGGGGGTGCAAGGCCAAGGGTCTTCCTAGTCATGCTAGTAGCAGTAGCCGAGGTTTTGAGGCGGCATGAAGCGCTTTCTGGAAGGTCGGCTTCACTTCAAGCAGCCGGGGAGGACGGGCCTGAAAGGGGGGGCAGAGGCGCGTCCACACGGCACCGTCAAAGAGGGCGGCTCGCTCGGCTCTCCGACTACAAGCCGAGTTAGGTGGGGGAAAAGAGATGAGGAAGGCGAATGAGGGAAGAAACGAGGGCGAGCTACCGGGGGTGGGTGGGGAGGAAACCTTGCCGCCGCCTTTTGCTTCCCCCGAGATGAGCTCCCTTGCGCATCACAGCGCATTTTCAGCACCAGGAAGCCCCTACCTGGGTCAGGGAGAAATGAGTGGCCATGCTGCTTCCTGATCATGCACCGCCCGAGCCGAAAGGAGAAGCTCACCCGAAGACATCCACGGTGAGGCCCCGGCCGCCTGAGCAAAGCGCTTGACAGGCTCAGCCCTCGCTCGCTCCAACTTCAGCAACTTCCCCGAGCGAAGCCCGGCCTGGTCCCGCCCTCTCGCTACGAGACAAATCTCGGAGAGCAGGATTTCCCCGACGTCTGCATCGGAGCTACCGCTCCGTCCCTGAATTCGGCCTTAAAATAAGAACGTGACATGTTTCTCTGGCCCGGATTATTCGGAACAGCTCCAGTTAGAGCGGCAACCGTAAATACGTGGCCTGGATTTCAGAGGACGGGGTGGATTGAAAAAAAGTTGCTCCATATAGAACAGTGTTTCTCAACCTTGGCAGTTTGAAGATGTGTGGACTTCAACTCACAGAATTCTCCAGCCAGCGTTGCTGGCTGTGGAATTCTGGGACTTGAAGTCCACACATCTTCAAACTGCCAAGGTTGAGAAACACTGATATAGAAGAAGAAAAAAAGTTGGTTTTCATTGAGCGAGTTAGGATGAACTCAAAATGACCAGATTAACAGAGTTTTAATCTGTTAACCCCCTAGTGTCCACCCCCCTGCCCAAGCAGGAGACCCTTACATCTGCCTCTACCTGTCCTAGGATCGAACTCACAACCTATTCAGGGTAAATCCCACAGCATTCGATGGCATTCTCAAACGGAGTAAACATGGAAAGGATAGTCTCTTTAGTGTCCAAACCATTTCCTGACAACTAAAAGAGTATAAAACTGGCCTGTGATCCTTAGATTCATTTTTTTCAAAACTATTTTAGAAAATTTGCGAATTATGCTTCTGGCTGACAGAAAATCCTTTGTCCATCTTCACTATAATAAGGACAGTGCAGATCTATGTGTGTATATTCAAAAGTAAATTCAGTTTCAGGGGGCTGATCTTCACGCTTCTTGAATATGTTCAGAAGTGGTGTTAGATTCCCTCAAATGTGTCCCTATTTTTAATCTCTGAATTCTGGAGAGTATGAATAAAAATAAAAATAAAAATAGGTAGGAGATATATCTGCAAATTATTTATTTATTTGTTTGTTTGTTTGAAGTTCTTCTATGCCGCCCTACTCCCTCAGGACTCAGGGCGGCGTACAACATTGCAAATATTAAAAACATAAACATTGAAACAATTAAAATGATTTAAAAAACCCATGCACATCCTTTCATGGCTGGATCTTGCCGATTACAGCCGCGATATCAATGGCCCCAAGCTAAGGTGACCAGACGTCGGCCGAGGCACCAGACTGCTCCCGGCCAAGGCACCTGACCTGAGGAGCTGCCGTTGCTGAGCCGCCTGACAGGGTAGGACTTTTTAAAATTGTTTTTTCGGGTTTTTTTAAAGGTTGCCGCCGTTCCTGTGCCGTTCTGCCACTCCGCCGCCGCCGTTCCTGCCCGAAGCCTGCCGCCGTTCCTGCCCGAAGCCTGCCGCCGTTCCTGCCCGCCGCCGCCGTTCCTGCCCGAAGCCTGCCGCCGTTCCTGCCCGAAGCCTGTTGCCGTTCCTGCCCGAAGCCTGCCGCCGTTCCTGCCCGCTGACGACGCCATTCCTGCCCGAAGCCTGCCGCCGTTCCTGCCCGCTGACGACGCCGTTCCTGCCCGAAGCCTGCCACCGTTCCTGCCCGCCGCCGCCGTTCCTGCCCGCTGATGACGCCGTTCCTGCCCGAAGCCTGTCGCCGTTCCTGCCCGCCACCGCCATTCCTGCCTGAAGCCTGCTGCAGTTCCTGCCCGCTGACGACGCCGTTATTGCCCGAAGCCTGCCGCCGTTCCTGCCCACTGACGACACCGTTCCTGCCCGCTGACGCCGCCGTTCCTGCCCGAAGCCTGCCGCCGTTCCTGCCCGAAGCCTGTTGCCGTTCCTGCCCGAAGCCTGCCGCCGTTCCTGCCCGCTGACGATGCCGTTCCTGCCCGAAGCCTGCCGCCGTTCCTGCCCGAAGCCGCTGTTCCTGCCCGAAGCCTGCCGCCGTTCCTGCCCGCTGACGACGCCATTCCTGCCCGAAGCCTGCCGCCGTTCCTGCCCGAAGCCTGCCGCCGTTCCTGCCCGCCGCCGCCGTTCCTGCCTGAAGCCTGCTGCAGTTCCTGCCCGCTGACGACGCCGTTCCTGCCCGAAGCCTACCACCGTTCCTGCCCGAAGCCTGCCGCCGTTCCTGCCCGCCACTGGCTGAAACCCCTGCCGCCGCCAGAAGCCTGGTCCCGGCCGAGGCACCTGACCTGAGGAGCTGCCGTTGCTGAGCCGCCTGACAGGGTAGGAATTTTTTTTTAAATTGTTTTTTCGGGTTTTTTTTAAGGTTGCCAAGTTTTAAGGTTGCTAGCTTTACTGGAGGAGGAATTCTGGGAGTTGAAGTCCACAAGTTTGAAGACCCTTGCACCCCCTTGGCAACTTTAAGACTTGTGGACTTCAACTCCCAGAATTCTCCAGCCAGCATAGCATAGCTGGCTGGAGAATTCTGAGAATTTGAGTCCACAAGTCTTAAAGTTGCCAAGTTTGGGAACCCCTGCTTTAAAAGGACCATCCTTTAAATTTTGGTGTCCTTCCTCCGAGAGAGAGACAGAGAGAAGTGGGGTGAAGCAGGTCAAGAGTCTGAGCACCACCGCCACTCACCTTGTTGTCACTGCAGTCTTTCCTGGAAATGTTCATGTTCATGATCCCCCTTGTCCCCATTAGTGGAAAGCTGCCACTGTGCTTTTTATAAGATCCCTGGTGGAAACCATCCGGAGCTCTAAGCTGGTGCAGAAAGGGGAGGGGGTCAGCTGTGAAGAAGCAACTGCCTTCCTTCTCTGAAATTCACCTTTGGAGTTGATGTCCACAGGTCTTAAAAGTTGCCAAGGTTGGACACCCCTGACTCTAGTTATCAAAAGTCTTGTCAGGCTCAAAACCAAGAATGTCACAGGGTGATTCTTTCCTTGTGTCCAATCACACTGACTTTGCCAATAAAGAATTCTATTCTATTCTTTTTTATTTATTTATTTATTTCATAAATACATAAATTTTCTTGAATTTAGCAGACAGTACTCGTATTATTTAGTATTTAACAATAACAAGTTAGTATTGTTATTATTTAGAAAGAAATATAGGATTAAAATTAAAATAATTTTTAAAATATAGTTACTTTAAAACAATCAAATTAATTTAATTTATAAACTAACAATGAAATATGTTCATGTAATTATGTACCTACTTACTGAGTTTTTAAGCAATATGTATAAAATAATTTATAATATAATTTTAAATTATTTTTTTTAGATTTTTAACAATGAGTAAGAAAAGAGGATGCAAATTCAATGATGATCTAAGAAGTGAATTTCCTTTTATTAAAAAAACCAAAAGTGATCACATGGTAAAATGTGAGACATGTAATGCTGAATTTTCTATTTCTCACGGCGGGAAGAATGATATTTCAAAGCACTTAGAGACACAGAAACATAAAAGATATTTAGATACTGCTGCATCTTCCTCCAAAATACAGGATTTTTTTCGGAAAACAACTTATGGAGACGAAGAAAAGAAATTAGCATTAGCAGAAGGACTTATGTCTTTTCATGCTATTAATCACAACCATTCCTTCAGATCTATGGACTGTACATCACAAGTTGTCAAAAAATTATTCAACAAAAAATTTGCCTGTGCTAGAACGAAATCCGAGGCAATTGTGTGTAATGTGCTTTCCCCATATGCATTTTCAGAATTAAACAAAAATCTGGGGAAAATTAATTTTATATCCCTATATTCTGACACATCTAATCATAAAGATATAAAGTTATTTCCAACCGTTATTAGATTTTTTGATTCGGAAACTGGAATAAAAATTAGAATTTTAGATTTTATTTCTTTGACCTGCGAAACTTCTGAAATAATTTTCAGTTCCATTATTAATATTTTGGAAAAAAACAATTTAAAACATAAAATGATTGCATATTGTGCAGACAACACGAATGCAAATTTTGGAGGAAAAGCGAGAAGAGGTACAAATAATATTTTTTATAAATTAAACAAAAACCTTAATCAAAATATTATTGGTGTTGGTTGTGCAGCACACATAATACATAACGCCATTCAAACAGCTGCTGACTTGTTGCCCGTAGATGTAGAAAATATTGTTATTAAAATATATTCTTATTTCTATATATACACTGTGCGCGTTGAAATGCTTAAAGAATTTTGTGAAACTGCGGAAGTTGAATATCAGAAAATACTTGGATACAGTAAAACGCGCTGGTTAGCTCTTTTGCCAGCTGTCGAAAGAATTTTGAAAATGTATGATGCTTTGAAATCCTACTTTCTATCACAGGATAAATGTCCTAGAATTTTAGAAGAGTTTTTTGAAAAAGAATCTTCAAAAATTTGGCTAGAGTTTATACACAATCAAGCAGCTCTTTTTCAAAATGCTATAAAACTTATTGAAGGTGACAAAATTTCAGCAATCGAAGTAGCAAATGAGGTTAATAATTTAAAATTTCAGTGTCAAGAGCGGTTAGGAAATGATTTTCTTCCGTTAATTATCCGTAATAGTATAAGCCAGCTAGAAGAACAAGGTGCAATAAATCGTGCAGATATCATGAATCACGTTAAAAAGTTCTATAGTAACTGCATAGATTATTTAGAAGAGTGGACGGTACATTACAATGATATTGAACATTTTCATTGGGTTACATTAAAACAAGAACTTAATTGGAATGATGTGCAAAAATCATACGATCATATTACTCAAAATTTCCCACATAGTAATATTTCTGAAAATGGTCTTTTTGATGAGGTATCATTATTAAAAAAATATATTGATAAGGAAAAGGTTAAATCTTGGGCATCAGCAAAAATCACAATAGAGAACAAATGGTTAGAAATATTTCATCATTTTGAAACAAACCATGTTCCATACAATAATGCACTAAAAATTGTGGAAATCGCGCTGTGCTTACCAGGAACTAATGCTGCAACTGAACGCGTTTTTTCTACGGTAAATAAAGTGTGGACATCAGAAAAATCACAATTAAATGTTGAGACTTTGAAAGCCATTTTATGTGTGAAATATAATTTAACAAATTCTTGTGAAAAATTTCATGACCTTTTAATCAACGACAGCAATCTACTAGAAAAAATTCACTCAAATGAGAAATATGCCAAATAAAATACTATACATAATTTTTTAATGTATTATATTTGCAAATTGTACTTATGTTGAAATTAAAAATATATATATTACAATACTATTTTTGCGTTCTATGAAATTTTTTGTTGCTCCATATAGACCAAATTTTTAATCAGGAACACCCCCCCTCAGGAACCCACCCCTCAGGAACCCACCCCTCAGGAACCCACCTGACCGACACCACCACCCCCGGTCAATGGTGTCCCTCTTTAGCAATTTTAAAATCTGGTCACCTTAATATACATACACATACACACATACATACAGTATATATATACAGTATATATATATATATATATATATATATATATATATATATATATATATATATATATATATATATATATATATATATATATATATATATATATATATATATACTGTATGTATATATATATATATATATATATATATATATATATATATATATATATATATATATATATATATATATACTGTATGTATATATATATATATATACACACACACAGTGTGTGTGTGTGTGTGTGTGTGTGTGTCTGTCTGTGTGTGTGTGTGTGTGTGTGTGTGTGTGTGTGTGTGTGTGTATGCAGGTCTTGGTCTTTTCCCGTGTAAGATTGACAGTATCTTGGCGACGTTTCGACCAGGTCCCACTCATCATCTTCAGGCTGGTGTTTTTGGCTTCATACTTGTGCGAACAAAGCATGGTCGGAGCTGCCTTCTTTCTATAAATATTGGTGGGGGTGTGTGGAGTGCTGGCTTAGTTGCTGTAAGTGGGTTGGTTGGCTGTGTTGTAACATCTTGATTAGTTGATGGAGTAACATCTTGATTAGTTGATGGAGTTGTTTTTATGCAAACATCTTGATTAGTTGATGGAGTTGTTTTTATGCAAATTAATGTTTGCCGATTAGTCGGCTGTTTTGTAATGTATGTCTGTGGTGTAACATCCCAGGGCTTTGGTTTGGCTCAGGGTTTGTGGTATGGTCGTGTGTTTATGGCGTGTGTCAGTTTGTTTTGTGTGGGTGTCGGAGGGGGATGCAGCAGTTGGAGGTGCCACCGTGGTTTGGCTTCTGGAAGGTGGTTGTATTTCGTCTGTGGGATGGGTTTGGGTTTGAGTCTGGTGAGGGTGATTGGTGGTGGCGTCATGTGTTGTTCTGGGTCTGGTGTTGGTTTTTGTGGCTGGGACTCGTTTGTTGACCAAGGCTAGTTTCCAGATGTCTGGTAGGCGGGAAATATCATCATGTTTGTTCATGTTGTGGGGGTGTTTCTCTATTTTGATGGCTTCCATAATTATTCTTTAATTATGAATAAGTGAAAGGAATCCATCCAAGCATTAATCATTCAGAGGTACTCTATGAATGGTACTTTGGATGAGAACTTCAACCTTTGCGATTGTTCTGTTTCTGGCAGCAACTTCTTCAATGTAAGTTATTAAATTGTTATGTATTATGAACTGTATTTGTTATACAAAATTGATACACTAAACAATCATTTACAAGTACACTAAATATTCTATATCATACAGTCTGAAACATTTTCTAATATTCCTAGTATCATGATATATAAAGCTTTCTCCTTTTTCCTACCTATCACTACCTGGATAGTGTAGTAATTCGCCTATCACTGATGTTAGCAACTAGGGTTGGAATCTTGTCAGGTCCCTATCATATTAGTGGAGTCTTTCACCCATTATAGAGCATAGCAGCAGATACAAGGCCTAAGATTATGGATGTATATGTATATGTATATGTATGGCTCCCTCCAGATTTAAGAACCATTCATGACCTTCAAGACGTACTATTTTTATCAAGCCGGGCTGGCGTGAAAAAGTTTTTGGGGTTTTTAAGATTTTACCAAATTTTACCAAATTTTAATTATATTGTCTTAAATCAGGGCCACATCTAATATTTTCTTTTAAATGTATGTATATATTAATGTTTATATTGTATTTTTACCTGGCTGTTCACTGCCCTGAGTCCCCGGAGAAGGGCGGTATATAAATTTAACTACAAAAAAATAAAAATAAATAAAATGAACTAGATACAGTCAGCCCTTGAGGCTGAACTAAGATTACCAAGACTCAGTGGAAAAGTACCATCAGATAGTATACTAGACAATGCCAATAGAGCTCCCAAGACAAGAAAATGTCGGTTTCCTGCTGTGGATTATCCATGTGTGTGACTCTTAGAATATGGTACCTATTTTCCTGGACTAGTTTTTATAATGCATCTGAAATAAAAAAAATGTATTTCCACATTGATGTAATATAATCAGATTAGGAATGAGAAATTATCCCTCTGAAATATATAACACTGCATTTTGTTTATGAAAGAGTGCATTTGTTCTTTTTGTTACTATTTCTGTACTAATAAATTGCCATTACTATGGTGATAGATCACTAAGGAAAGAAGGCTTTATATGACCACAATAATGTCTTGTTGATACTATAAATCACTAATGTGAAATGTTCTACATTAAACCAAAAGATTTTAAAGTTCTATTTTAAAATAAGATGACTACTATTGGACTATCAGTAACAGTCATTTTTAATGTGTTAACCAGTTGTTAGATGAACCAACCCTCTAGCTTGATACAAAATGATTTATTTTGAGCATAGTTCCATTTAAACTTTTATAATCAATGTCCCTATACTCTGAATGTAATTCCACCATTTCATTTAGATTTCTTTTTGTCCCATCTACATATAGATGAGTACTTTTGCATCTATAATCGCTACTTAAAATGCAAAGGGATACACAGTATCGATGTTCTAAAAACTCTTTTACCCCACTAAACTATAGTATGGACTAATAGCTGTTTCCAATACCACTAAGTTCAAACAAAAGACAATCTCAGTTTTTCAAGGACCACAGAAATATGAAAGACTACAAACTTTTTTCTTTATTGCTTAATGAATATGACAAGTACAGGTGTTATAGTAAAACGTTCTTACAAGAAGGACATACAGCAGCCAGCATAAATGAGAAGTTAATATTTTGCACTATATATATATTGTGGAAACAGTATATATATATATATATATATATATATATATATATATATATATATATATATATATATATATATGTGTGTGTGTGTGTGTGTGTGTGTGTGTGTGTGTGTGTGTGTGTGTGTGTGTGTGTGTGTGTGTGTGTGTGTGTGTGTGTGTGTGTGTGTAGCATTTTTTGCTGATAAATGAAAATAAAGGGAGATATATATATATCTTTGAAAGATATAGTTCAGTGGTTCTGAGATCTCGTCTGCCAGTTCCTTCAGAACCTTGGGGTGTAATCCATCCGGTCCTGGTGATTTGAACTCATCTAGGGTAGACAGGTGTTCACTTACCATTTTCTTCCCTATTTTAACTTGTGTTCCTAATATGTTTTTTGTGATGCTGTTTTTGACAGGTTGGACTATTTTTTCCCTTTGTGTAAAGACAGATGCAAAAAACGAGTTAAGTAGCTCTGCTTTCTCCCTGTTGCTTGTCACCTTCTTGCCGCTTTCTCCCTGCAATGGACCAATCGTTTCCTTGACATTTTTCTTGTTTTTAATATGTTGGAAGAAGCTTTTTTTGTTACTTTTTACTTTTGTCGCAAGCCTTTGTTCATTGTGAGCCTTAGCTTTCCTCACTTCATCTTTACAGGCTTGGGCTATTTTCTGGTATTCTGCCTTAGTTATTTGCCCCTCTTTCCACTTTTTATACTTGTCCTTTTTGACTTTCAATTTGTCAGAGAGTTCTTTATGCAGCCATGCTGGTTTCTTTTGAGACCTATTATTTTTTTCTTCATTGGTATTGTGCTAGACTGGGCTTTTATAATCTCACTTTTCAAAATTTCCCAAGCTTCTTGAGTTGTTTTCCCCTTGAGGATTCTTGTCCATGGAATCCTTCCCAAACTTTCTCTAAGTTTATTGAAATTAGCTCTCTTAAAGTCCAAGACTCTAGTTTGACTTTGTTCTACTGCTTGTGTTTGCATAATGTTGAATTCCAATATTGCATGATCACTTGCCCACAAGGTTCCTGTAGCTTCAACACCTTCTATCATTTCATCTCTGTTAGTGAGAATTAAGTCCAATATGGCTGATCCCCTTGTTCCCTTCTCTACTTTTTGGGTAACAAAGTTGTCTGCTAGGTTTGTTAGGAACCTATTGGATCTTCCACTTGGTGCAGAGTTTGTCTCCCAGTTGATGTCAGGGTAGTTAAAATCCCCCA